>JAOWBW010001152.1:0-58645 GCA_026119855.1 Campanula takesimana | reverse complement strand
AAAATCCGTCAAGGGGAAAGTGTTCAGTGACCAGCTTGCCGAATTCCCGTGTGACGAAGTGAAGGGGAAGACGTACAGTTCCCCGATGAGCATTTAATTTGTACTGCAACCGAGGAAAATAAGTGGCAACTTTTTTTCGATGGCGCCGCCGATAAACACGGTTTTGTATAGGAATATTTGCTTGTCGATCCAAAAGGACATCCTACACTCCCATTGCCATCCGTCTGGAATTCGAAGATACCAACAACAATTGCCGAGTATGAAGCATGCGTAGCAGGGCTCGAAGCAGCTCTCGAAAGAAGCGTCACGGAACTAGAAGTATTCGGCGAATCTTTGCTCCTTATCTATCAGCAATCGGGTAAATGGCGAACCCAAGACCCGACTCTCCAACAGTATGGTCCACCTTGAAGAATTGGTTGAACCAATTCCAAGAGATCACTTTCAACTACCTGCCAAGGGATAAAAATCGCTTCCCGATGCACTGGCCACCATAGCTTCATTAGTCGAAATGCCCAAATGGAAAATGGTGAAGCCTTTCAAAATTGCCCGAAGGAACAGTCCGGCGTACTGCATGAATATCGAGATCAACGAAGTTCAAACAAACTCTCCGTGGTATTCGGATATCATGAATTTCCTCAGAGATGGCACTTATCCCGAGAATAGCAATAAGAAATCTCAAGCGGCCCTACAAAGGCTAGCCTCTCGGTACGTACTGATTGGGGACCGAGTCTACAAAAAGGCACCACGACGGGATCAATCTCTTATGCGCCAATGAGGCGAAGCTCAAGAGATAATGTGTGAAGTGCACGAAGGAGAGTTGAGACCCCCACGTGTTTGGGTTTATGCTAGTCAAGAAGATACTCCGCATTGGTACTATTGGAGCACTATGGAACGAGAACTGTATCGAGAAAGTCAAAAGGTGTGCCAAGTTCCAATTCCATGCTAATCTGCAACACGCTCCACCCTCGCAACTTTACAACATGGTCACACCTTGGCCTTTCTCTTGTTGGGGAATAGACATCATCGATAAAGTCCATCCTGCCGAAGCAATGGGCAGTCATTCGTTCCTAGTGGCCGTCGACTACTTCACAAAGTGGGTCAAAGCACAAGCTTATCGGACCCTCAACGCCAAGAAAGTGGCCGAATTTGTAAAGATTAATATCATGTGCCGATACGGCGTGCCTCATGAAATCATTCCGACAACGGCTCCTCACTTTGAGAAGGAAATGGATGCACTTTTGGTAGAATACAAGATCACCAAGCACAAGTCATCTCCTTACCGTCCCCAAGCAAATGGCGCAGTCGAAGCAGCATAATAAGACCATCGAGACCATCGTCAAGAAAATGGCCTCAACAGGAAGGGATTGGCCCGAGAAGCTACCTTTAGCATTGTGGGGCTACCGCACATCAATACGGTCAGCGACAGGAGGAACTCCTTAATGCATTAGTCTATAGTTCTGAAGCCGTACTCCCAATCGAAACTTGAAGTCCCATCTCTACGGGTCCTCCTCGAGAATCAAGTCAACGAGGTCAATTGGATGCAAAGTCGATATGAACAGCTAGCCTTTACTCGACGAGAAAAGGCTAAGAGCACTCGAACGTACAAGGGCGTACCATCAAAGGATGGCAAGAGCTTTCAACAAAAAGGGTAAAGCCTCGAAACATCAATGTGGGAGATTGGTCTTAAGACAACATCCTCCTATGCCATGAATCCCCCCTGGGCAAATGGGGACCCCGATGGATCGGTCCGTACGTGGTCAAAAAGATACTAAGCGGCGGTGCAGTCCGGCTCGTGGGATTTAGATGGTGACAGCCTTCCAAAGGAGGTCAACCTCGACAAGCTCAAGAGGTTCTATGCTTAATAAACAAAGAGACCATAAAAAAAAAAAAAAAAAAAAAAAAAAAAGCTCGCTAGTTTAAAACCCGCAAGGGCGGCCCTAGGCAAAAATAGATCACGTGAAAAAAAAGAAGCCCGCTAGATTGAAACCCGAAAGGGCGGTCTAGGCAAAAAACAGGGTGCAACACAAAAAAAAAAATAAAAAAAAATGGTCTTTGTTTGTTTGAACTACGGAGACCTGAGCCTCCCAACTGGAGGAATGTAGGCAACCTTCGGGTGCGGTCTAAAACATATCAAAAATATACCCAATTCACTTCAAATAACAAGATGCAATTTTTATTCATTCAATGAATTATTCAAAACCATTACAACGGATTTATTGAGCAACAAAAGACATCAAAACATTAAATCCTAAAACAAAGTGGTTCAATTGCAATCTCTTGGGGTACAAAGAAAAATCTAATCTTTCTTAGGTTTGGGAACCCATTGCTTCTGTTATGCCCTTTAGTCTCTTGGATGGGGACGGGAACATTCTTGGGACCGCCAAAACGGGAGAAAACGCTAGGACGGGAACGGAGCTTTATCAACGACTTTTCCCTTTGCCCTTATCAAGCGGTGCCTTAGCGGGGACAACCATGGGACGCTTCCACACATAAGAGGAATTTCCTTTACCTTTCTTCTTCTTGGGAATATGACGGGTCTATAGTCCCGCACATGAACCACCGGTCTCACGGGGTCAACAACATCGTCATTGGGCCTTCCCAAACGATCAAAAACGCTCGGACGCTTCTCCACCATCGAGACGGACCCACAGCTGGAACGGCGATCACCATGGAACAGACTTCTCACCCTCAGGGACGGAAACCTTGACTTCAAAAGAGAAAGTCATTGGGGGCCATTATGACAAAAATTTTGTGGTTTAGGAAGAGAAAATGTTTGAAGAATGCTGTGTGACCATTCTGGTCGAAAATGGTTCATTTATAGCTGTTGGAAACATTCTGATCAGAAAAAAGAAATGGGCTGTAATTCAGCAGGCCAGAAGCCGCGCCTCTGACCAAGGCTGCATAACGCGCGCGCCTCCCACAAGCAAGGGCCCACGCGCGCGCCTTTGACAGCAGTTCAGACAGAAACAACCCTTGTCAGTTCAGAACAGAACCCAAGCACTTCAACATATCAACCTGCAGCAAAATCAAATCCCAGCAACAAAAGGAGTTCAAGCCATCAAACAACAAGCATTCTTTAGGCACACATTTGTTGTAAAGAGTCCGACATCTAAGATCGAGTCGCTAATAAAGCATAAAATGAGTAAGTAAATAACTAGGATTGTAAATACATGTTAAATGTTATTACAGGCAAAAAGTAAAAGTGTTTCAATCCCTCATCCTCTCAGCCACAACAGCTCGGGCACATCATCACCAGCACTGTGCTCACCCCCTGCTGCCGCTCTCGTTCTCCTCATCATCATCGTCATCCTCATCATCATCATCGTCATCATCATCCTCAGACTCAGATGTCTCAACCACAACATCAGGACGGGTCCTCTTGGCAGCTCTCCCTGACGAACTAGCGCCACCCCGGTTTCTGGCTACCTTCTCGGCTCAGGCTCCTACTATGGCTACCCCGTGGCTCAGACTCCTACTCAGCGACTGCCTCGTCGAAGAGACAGCCTCATCAATGTCCAATGCAGCATCCCTGCAGCCTCGTCCCATGCCCCGAGCCCCTCGGGCAGCTCCTCTCGCAGCACCAGGGACAGCACCAGCAGCATCTCTAGTCATGGCAGCAATGTCCCTGCACAGCTCAGCACCCTCTCCTCCAGCTGGGCGAAGCCTCCGCCTCATCCCTTTGTTCTGCCTACCCAAGTGCCTATAAGCAGCTACAGGTACCTGTTGAACGGAGAACAGAAGAAGGAAGTTACATCAGTACAAAGGACAAAAAATAAGACTGGAACTGAGAAATGCAAAGATGGTCAGGAAACATACCACGGCAGCCTGAGCAGGAGCTCTCTCTCCGGTGACATATCCTCGGGAACAATCTCCCCTCTGCTCCTCAAAGACCCCGAAGTTTGAATAGTGTAATAGGGAGGAGGCAAAGGAGGATCAAAGCAATACCCAGCACCGGTAGTATAAAACCTAGCGGAGGTCGTAGGAGCAGCCTGTGATCTCCTCGGATCAGCAAACATGAAGCCTTGCATCAAGTTGTTCTCCCTGAAGAGGCCATAATCCTGATCTAAGTGAATATAAGGGACGGCATCAACCCCTACCATGTATGCCGCGCGATCAGCCTCTGAAAGTGACCTCCAGTTACGAGGGCAAAAAGGAGGAATGTCTGGAACGCAGGACGAGGGGGGGTATATAAAGTCTGTCACCTGGGTACCATGCTGCCAGAACACTCTGTCTCCCAAATACAGAGCCCTGCACTCACCCGAATCATCAAAAGCCGAGAACGGTAGGGATCAAGAGTATGCTCAAACCAGTGCTGAACTGATCTCCACGGATACAAAGAGAAGGCAACAGACTCAGGCCTTAAGGTGTCAAGTGCCGTCGGGCCGAAGTAAGACTAATGGGGTTTGTGCCAGTCTTCACATTCCTCTCCATGTACGCCCACCCGTGCGCAGTACGGATACTGGGGCTGGCCTTCCTTGGCAATCTTGAAATCCCTCAGATTCAGGATAGAAAAAGCCAAAGCTGTAGACAAAGGCAGAAACAAAGTTAATGACAGTCAATGAAAAAGGCAGTTTATGACCAAGTAAAGGAGAATATAAAAGGGACGGTAAGTGGTATACCTCCCACAGCAAGCTGAAGCCCGTAACCGAGCTAGTGGTCGAGCGGCTGGTCAAATCCATGCCGTGGTAACAAGCAGCTAAGCCCGCTGTGCCCCAGTTATACTAGCGGATCTGATCCAAATCCACTAACAAGTCAAGCAGAGCCAAGGAGGCCGAAGATCCCCCGTTGGCAAACAAAGTATGGGATAACAAGTACCAAATGAAGCAACGGGCCCACGATCGACCCGATCAGCAGTAACACCTCGAGCCTCAGCCACCAAGATGCGTAAATAAGCCCCGAGCCTCACACAAGACAGTATGATCGAAATTGGACCCAAAATCACTAAAACGATCGAATTCGACCATATCACTCGAGAATTCTGACTCGAAACGGAAGTCAACCAAGCCAGTAACTCGTCCGGAGTCCGAACAGCCCCTCTCAAACCAAAAGGGACAGGCATCTCCATGAACGGCAAGCCCGTCAAAGCTGTGAAATCGGTAGGCATCATAGTCACCTCGCCCATGGGTAAATGGAAGGTATGGGTGGTGTCCCACCATCTTTCCCTCAATGCCTGGACCACATCGGGGTAATTCTTCAAAGCTGGGAGGCTGGTGACAAAAAGACCAAATGAGTCCCTGTAACTTGGGCCAAAACATTCTCAGGAAACCTCTTCCATATAGAGATGGGCCCATGAGCCCACCACGAATCTCTGTCAGACGGGTCCACTCCTAAAAGGAAAGAAGGAACAGCAAAATTTCATCAGCATGACTGCTAGAAAACGGATGAACTCACACAGAGATTTCAATGGCAGAACAATGTACAAGCAAGTATGTGAAACATGAAAAAGGGTGCCCCAATATGTTTTTTACAACAAATCAGCAGCGAAAAACAACATGCAAAGAGTGATCAAATAAATCTGCTGCAGCAATATTTTCGGGTAAAGAAAAACGGAACTTCATGAAATCCGAAATCGACAAGAAAGGTGAGGCATTCTTACCAAACCCGAAGTCACGAAGTGAGAAATGTGGGTATCAGGCCGTAAAGTAAGCAAGCTCGGGTCCATAGCTTCAACCTCAATTTCGGGCTCCTCGCCCTGTGGCATCTCGAACGGAGGTGATTGTTGATGATCCGACATCGTTTCTGTGACAGAATTGATCCTAGAGTAGCAAGAAAGTGTTTTGGGGTAATTTCTCTACGAAAATTGGGCTTGGAATTTGGAGGGTTCTTTAAAATTTTGAAAACCTGCCGAAAACAGTGAACCGCCTGGTTAAATATGCAAAACTTATGCGCCAGGCGCGCGCCCCCCGACATACTCATCTGAGGCATGCGCGTCCCATAACGAGGCCCAGATGCGCGCTCTTCCATCATCAGGCAGGTTCAGAAGCAGTCTCCCACGCAAGAAGCCATGCACCGTATCAAGGGTTCCCCACGGATTCCGAACTCCCTAAGTTCTGTCACGGGTGACATACCCCCCTTCAAGAGTCAATCTCAACATTTCATCCCCAGTAGGAACATTCTTCCGATCACGGTCAACTGTGCCCGCACCCCACAATTCAAAAGTCAAGTGTGACTCCAAATGGCACGAGACTTCAAAGCAATACTTCATCAACGGATTTCACTAACGGATTCGTCCTCAAAGGTTCACTAACGGCCTCCACAAAGGTTCACTAACGGCCTCCTCAAAGGTTTACTAACGGCCTCTTCAAAGGTTCACTAACGGCCTCTTCAAAGGTTCACTAACGGCCTCCACAAAGTTTCACTAACGGCCTCTCCAAAGGTTCACTAACGGCCTCTCAAAAGGTTTCACTAACGCCCTCTCCAAAGGTTCACTAACGGCCTCCTCAAAGGTTCACTAACGGCCTCTCCAAAGGTTCACTAACGGCCTCATCAACGAATTTCACTAACGGCCTCGTTCAAAAGGTTCACTAACGTTCTCATTCAAGATATTCAGCCGGCAGGTTCACCTAACGGATCATGCCACCCCTCTATCAACAAAATCCACTCACACAGGGAGCGCACCACTCTCTCTCGCAATTTCAAATTCATGCTTTCATCGAGCCTTTGCTTTTTTCTTGGTGATGTCCTCGGCGGGTTGTTTTTAACTTTCGTCGACGCGTTTTGCTTTGCAATCCACGTTGCCGAGGGGCTCTATAGACACCCCACCTGGACCGCTCACCCCGATTGCACATTTGATCTTGTGTTTCTCCCCATTTTAAGTGTTTCTCGTTAGTTTCTGTCATTTCCATTAAGTTCCTGACTGACTTCGTTAAGTCCAGGGACTAAACTGAATGACAGGGCTGACTTCCTAGTCCATTCTGTCAAAATTGTATTATCTGAGTCGCGCACCTCCGACAGGAAGAGCCAGACGCGCGCGCCTCCCGCCCCCAAAGCAGGAAGAGCGCGCCTCTGGGCGTCAGTTACAGATTTCTGGCCAGGATTCTCTCCCTTGCTCAATTTACAGGATTTTGCCCGGGAAGGATTTCTTGGTGACTGAGTTTTGGCACCAAAAACATCCCTCTTTCACCTATAAAAACCCCCCTTTATCTCCATTTTTGAGGACCTTGGATCTTTTACTCTAAAATCTTACATTTTCAACAAAGAAGGCAAATTTCTTACCTTCAAGGCATTTCCAAGGGCATTCATCAAGAAGTGTTTGAAGTCTCTCGAAGACTAGGTAAAAACCATTTCCTTCCTCTTCTCGACTTCATCTCTTTTCTCTTTCTTTTTGTTTTATCAAAGTGCAATCACCCAAATCATTTTGGGACATGACTCTAATGATCACCTCATCTCATTGAGGTTGGTTAAGGAGTTATCTCCTACATTCCAAACTCTATTTTAAAACCCCTTTTCACAATTTAAAGAAGAAGAAGAAGAACGTTTATCATTCATGTAGATTTTGATCAAGCAAGACCAATTTAGTTGGGCGAGATGGGTGTTTCGGTACTTCCCATCTCGTAATCTAACCCCCGAACCTCGAAACAAAGAATCTCTGTTTTCGTAATCAAACATAGGCTATTATCAATAGGTTTTTCTTATGTTCCTCAAAACATAGGTAGCGACTCTAAACAATCTAAAACAAGTTAGACATCCTAGGATAATTCACCGCTCTAGCCTAAAGTTGTGGCTTCCCGGGGTATCTACACCAATAAGCTCTCAATCTAATCCACCTCTCACCCAAAACTCTAATTCTCTTTCTCCATCTGCTGATCTTGATCCTCCTCTCGAATCTTTACAACAAGATACAGTCAGAAAAGATGTGCCGAGAGAAGTTAGACCAGTTCGTGATCATCCATTAGAAAATGTGATTGGTGATGTCTTTGGACCAAGATTGACAAGAAACCTTAGTAGAGCATTTGCTGAAAGTCTCTTTGTTGGTAGTGGTGCCCTAGGCACGTTTAATAACGTTGTATTGTTATCATTTATTTCATCTCAATAAAGAGATGTTTTGATTATTATTGTTGTTCATGTTTACTTATAATAATCTCCGTCCCTAGTACTTGTTAAGCACTAGGATAAAGGGTAAATGATCATGGGATGATCATGTTAGATTTATGGGTACTTGTTTGGAACAAGGTACTGGACATGACCCGCTCTATGAGATTTATGTCATGGTCTATGTCATACATATATCTCATATTAGTTATGTCATTTGAATCCTTAGACATGAAGTTATTATAGTCTTTCACTTGACGAATATTATGTTTGACATATTCAAACGCTACTTTTAACCGAGTAGTTATAAAGGGTATGATTGGCATAATCGGATTCACGTAGGGAAGAATAATAAGCTAAATGGATTTGTCCCTCCTCGTAGAGATGTCAAGCTTGGGCCTCTCGTAGGAATGATGTTGATGAAATGTTCGGCCGGACTCAAATGAATTGATTGGATCAATGTCATTTAGATTATCAACATATTCGGAATCGAGAAAGTATTGAACAAAAAAAGTTGACTCTTTGACCATGACTTGTGTTCAATGATATCGTGGACAAAAGGATTATGACATATTCTAAAGGAATGCGAACTTGTATCTAGTTATACTATTTGGGTAGGTATGACGGTTTGCTAGAACCTAATCATATCTTATGGTTTCATGTTTGAACCATTGCCAACTTAGTATAATCCTAGAGGCTCACACACAATAGAACGAATCTTTAAAAGGACTATATTGGAATTTTGGAAATTCTGGACATTCTGGGGAAGTGGGCGACCGCACAGTATGGACTGGGCGGCCGCACACTTAGCTCATTTTTTGTACCAGTTTTTGTTTTCAGATAGTTGTTGTGCGACCGCACAGAGGTTTTTGGGCGGCCGCACAGTAATGTCGGGTGGCAGATTTCCTAATTTGATTAGGAAACGAATTTTGGACGGATTTTGACACAATTTTCCTATTTGGAATAGGTCATACTTGTGTATAAAAGACCAATTCGGCCAGCACTCTAGGCTAATGATTTTGTGAGTCTCAAAGAGTTTGAGAAAGGGTTTATTTTGTTCTAAGACATTCTTGGTTGAAAAACAAAAAATATACACAAAATAAATTCCATATAGTTCTTTTGATTGTGAAAAAGTGTTTCACAATTTGTCTAGCAACCAAGATCAAAGAAGCTCCTTTGATATTCGTTCGAAGTGTGGATACCGCTAGAGGGTGAAAATCATCATCTTCAAAGTTCGTGTTCAAGCTTTGTGATCGTGATCAAGTCTTCAATCTCCACCAAAGACCAAGAGAAAATTTGATAGCCATCAAGGGTTAGTTTATTCCTTTATTCTTGTTATTGTATTTGATTTAATCATATGAACGGATCCATGGCTTTGGGTTTCAAAATTTTAAATGCTAAATTCCGCTGCGCATGTTTGATCGAAACCCAACAGTGGTATCAGAGCCCCGTTCATGTTGATTAATTCAATACTTGGATCATGTTATGTGTATATAAATTGTTTATGTGCCTTGCATGATATGAATATTGGAATATGTGATGTTTATGTGTTATGTGATTTTTATGTGGTTTATTGTTTTGCAACTTTAATCGCACGATTCAATCGCAATAAATAAATTATGGTGGATTCAGAATTGTTGATTATTAATTTTTGATTGGATCAAAGTTTTAATAATCGGGAAAAACGATTTTGAGACAAAATTTCAAACTTTGAAAATTCTGCACATTCTGATGGCACTGGGCGACCGCACAAAACGCCTTGGGGCCGCCGCACAGTTTTGGGCGACCGCACAAGGGGTTTTGGGCGGCCGCACAAGGGGATCAGAAGGTCTGATTTTGGTTGAAAAACAGAATCTGGAATTTTTCGAAAAATTCAACAAAACCAGTAACAGAACCAGTCCAGACTTGCTGATCTGGAATGGGTTTTGGGTATTTGGTTTTGGTGTGGATTTTGGGGTTTGATTTTCCTATTTGTTTTAGTCTTGTGATTCCTAGATTGGTTCAAGTTTTGGATGGCTAATCTGCGTTCATCGAGATTGTGTTTCCCAAAATTAATCGCAATCAAAGTTTCAAAGATAAAACGAAGTTAGAATTATGAAGAGTTCATAATTGCTAAAATTGAGAAACAAAGTTCTTGATTCAAAGTTTGGAGATCCATGTGGAATTGTGAATGCAATTGCCTACGTTCATCGAGACCATCTATTGCTTAGTTTCGGCCACATGGACTACTTTCTTGGTTTCTTGAATTAGTGCGGGATTGTGGTTGCCTAATGGCTTAGTTCGACGCACTTCTTGTTGTCTTGATTTGGAAATAATAACCGAAGTTGAAATAGTCTCATCCTCATAATTATAGAGAAACTAATGACCACATAAATACCATGCTTAAATTAATGGAGATTAATTTAGTGGGCTAAACTTTATGTGTAACATGTTTATATTATGTGCTCATAAATGTGTTATATGCTATATGTGATGAACCTTCAAATAAAAGTTTTAAGTCCTTTTGCCATGCCATGATTAAAACACTTGTTTTTACATGAGTAATTTTATGTGGGCTCGCCAAAGCGAGGTGCATTGATTTTATTCATGTTTGAGCAAGATGAGTGAATAAGAGTTTCCTATGCGTTTAAAATGGTTGGACTTAATTAAGCGTCAAAACAGTTTTGGGCTTAAGGCAAAGATGAGATTTAACATGCTTTTGAAATTGGATTTCTTAAAGAATCTCATGAAAAGAACTGAGAGTCATATGAGATATGATTTGACAAGAGTTGTCTACCTAATTGATTTAATTTTGAGCGGTGCGCCAAAGCGTACTCAAAATTAGATTAACGCGGGATCTCAACCCATTTAAATTATACTATACATTGGATGTATAAAGAAGGTTGTTATAATTGGTGGGAGTATTTTTTGTTTTAAAATACATTAATTATTTCCTCTAATGAAATCGGTACTTATTAATTTTGGAAATTTTGCATATTTGTAGATAATGACTAATAACACTCAATCATGTCGTTGCGATCGATCCTTGAGAAGGATAAGCTCGAAGAGAATGGTACTAACTTTTATGGATTGGATTCCGTAGCATAAGAATCGTTCTTAGGCAAGAAGATAAGTTGTACATTCTCGATGGGCCTCTCCTGCTGAACCACCGCCTACTGCCCTTAGGGCAGAAAGAGACAATTACAAGAAACATCGTAATGATTCTAGAGATATAAGTTGTCTCATGCTTGCTGCTATGTGCTCAAAACTCCAACAAAGTTTGGAACATTTGGAAGCCTATGAGATAGGCGTGGAGTTGAGAACTAATTTCAAGAGCAAGCTAGGCAAGAGAGGTACAAGACCATTGTTGCATTCACTACTTGTAAAATGAATGAAGGAAAAAGTGAGTCCTCACTTTCTTAAAATGAAAGGTTATGTAGAGCACCTTGAGAAACTTGGCTATCCAATCCCATTGGAGCTAGCCACGGATCTCATTCTTAATTCATTGCCTAAAAGTTATAATCAGTTTGTAATGAATTATAACATGCATGGAATGGATAAGAATCTCTCTGAGTTGCATGGGATGCTCAAAACTGCAGAGATGAAAATTGTGGAGAAAGGTTCTCCCGTGCTCTTGGTTCATGATGGGAAGAAGGCTAGTGCCAAAGGAAAGGGTAAAAAAGTTATCAAACCCAAAATAAGAAAGGTAAAGGTTGCCAAGGCTTCTGAGGCAAAACCTGATTCACAAAAGGATGCAATCTGTTTCCATTGTCAAGAAATTGGTCATTGGAAACGTAATTGCAAGGCTTTCTTGGAAGAGCAAAAGAAGAAGAAGAGCAGCAAGGCTGCGTCGACTTCAGGTATCTATATGATAGATATTCTCCTTTCTACCACTGATTCTTGGGTATTGGATACCGGATGTGATTCTAGCATTTGTTTAAATGTGCAGGGACTAAAGAATAGGAGACTGCTTAAAGAAGGTGAAGTAGATCTACGTGTGGGGAATGGAGCAAGAGTTGCTGCATTAGCCGTAGGGACTTATGAAGTCACTTTTACCTTCCGATTAATTCTTGTTTTGAACAATTGTTATTATGTTCCGGATTTAAGCAGAAATATTATTTCAATTTCTTGTTGGATAATGAAGGTTTTAAGTTTCTTATTGAGAATAAGAAATTTTCTATTTATTTAAATGATGTGCTTTATGGTATTGCTAATTTATTTAATGGCCTTTATATCTTGGAAGTCAAGAATGAAAATAATGTCTATCATGTAAATAAGAAATCTAAACCTAATGATGTAAATCATAATTATTTGTGGCATTGCCGTCTTGGTCATATTAATGAGAAGCGTATCTCAAAACTCTATGGGGACGGACTTTTGGGTTCATGTGACTTAGAGTCATATGATACTTGTGAGTCGTGTCTTCTGGAAACATGACTAAGACACCTTTTACCAAGTTGGGTGAAAGGGCAAGCGACTTATTGGGGTTGATACATTCCGATGTATGCGGACCATTAAGTAGCAATGCTAGGGGAGGATTTCAATACTTCATAACCTTCACTGATGATTATAGTAGATTTGGGTAGTTTACCTAATGAAACATAAAGTGAAGCATTCGAGATATTTAGAATATTTCAAAATGAAGTAGAAAAACAACTTGGCAAAAGTATAAAGGCATCTTCGATCAGATCGAGGGGAGAATACTTGAGTCAAGAATTTGATGATCATCTAAAGAATTGTAGAATAGTTTCACAATTGACTCCACCCGGAACACCACAATGGAATGGTGTGTCCGAGAAGAGGAATCAGACTTTGTTAGACATGGTTCGATCAATGATGAGTCAAGTTGATCTTCCAATATCCTTTTGGGGTTACGCTCTAGAACCGCTGCTTTCACACTAAATCGTGTTCCAACTAAATCGGTTCAAAAGACTCCATATGAGATGTGGAGCGGAAAGAAGCCTTGTCTATCTTTCATGAAGATTTGGGGTTGTGAAGTTTTGTCAAAAGACTTATCTCAGACAAACTTGCACACAAATCTGATAAATGTATTTTCGTGGGATATCCTAAGGAAACTTAAGGATATTACTTTTACAACCGAGAGGACAACAAAGTGTTTGTTGCCCGAACTGGTGTCTTTCTAGAGAAAAGAGTTTCTCTCCAAAGAAATCAGTGGAGTAAAATAAATCTTGAAGAAATTCGAGACCCAGAAAATAACATTGAACCAATAGTGGAACAAGAACAAGAACCACAAGGAGTGTGTGGAACCTGTTCAAAATACACAAGCATCTTGCAGATCTAGTAGGTTACGATCTGAGCCCGAGAGATATGGATTTCTCGTAACGGATAGTAATGAGGTAGAAATCATTGAGAATGATGACCGTCAACCTACCAAGAGAATCGATGTCTTCTCCTGATTCGGACAAGTGGCTTGGAGCCATGGAATCCGAATTGCAATCCATGCAAGACAATCAAGTTTGAAATTTGATTGATGCGCCCGAAGGTGTAAAAACCATAGGATGCAAATGGTCTTCAAGAATAAGACTGACATGGATGGGAAGGTGCATACTACAAATCTAGGCTTGTAGCGAAGGTTATAGGCATGTTCATGGTATTGACTATGATGAGACCTTTTCACCCGTAGCAATGATCAAGTCTATAAGAATTTTGCTTGCCATTGCCGCATATCATGACTATGAAATATGGCAGATGGACGTCAAAACCGCTTTCCTGAATGGAAAACTCCAAGAGGATGTGTACATGACACAACCAGAAGGTTTTGAACAAGATTCTAAGGTATGCAAATTGCAAAGATCCATCTATGGATTGAAGCAAGCTTCAAGGAGTTGGAATCTCCGTTTTGATGAATCGGTCAAAGAGTTTGGTTTCATCAAGAACGAAGATGAGCCTTGTGTATACAAGAAGATTAGTGGGAGCATAGTGCTATTCCTTATTTTATACGTGGATGACATATTGCTCATTGGAAACGACATTCCTACACTTCAGTATGTGAAGACTTGGTTAGGAAAGTGCTTCGCAATGAAAGATATGGGTGAAGCCGCATATATACTTGGCATTAAGATCTATAGAGATAGATCAAGGAGGCTACTTGGTTTAAGCCAAAGTACATACATTGACAAGGTCATTAGAAGATTCCGTATGAAAAATTCTAAGAGAGGCACCTTGCCCGTGTTACATGGAGTTTCTCTAAGCAAGACTCAATGTAGCCTCTGGACCCTCTGTCAGAAAGTGCAAACCAATCAGAAACCCAAAATTTCACATCTTCTTCAGAAACCATTGGTCATTCACCAATAAGGTCATATCAAACAATTGGGTGTTCCCCATTGATCATCTCCATCCGTTTGTTTGCCGGTTGCTCCAATTTCATGAGGAAAGGAAAGAGACAGTTTCCCCTGGAAATCGTGCTGATTATGTTGATTTCACTAGTCTGAACAGGGTTACCGACATGTTTAAAGAAAAGTTTGTACCTCTTCAGAAATTCCAAAGGTTGTCTGAAAGTGAGTTGAGATTGAATTTTGGAAGGTATTTTGATTTGCTACCCCTTCCTTGGAATCAGGTCTATCTATTTCAAGATAGGATCAGACAGGATCTGATGGAGTAAGACGTATGGGTTTCCTATGCCTTAGTCTTCAACCAGCTGATGAACTTTGATGAACAAGATCATTATCAGTTGGGAAGGCCAGAAGATGAGGATGATTTGCTGAACTTCAATGACAATGAAAGGCTGGATAAGAGTGCCCAAGCCACTCAATTTGTAAAGAATGTGCAGAGGATAACCCTAAATCTGTTGAACGATTCAGAGGCCTTTATCAAGGCTAGAGCTGCTTCTACACCAGCATCTACCTCTATTCCTGAACAAGTTCCTTCACCAGCAATCTCACCCATTCCAACTCCAGCCAGCTCTATTGATACTGCTGATTTTGTTTGTACTCACAAAGCTGCTGGTGAAACAATCACCTCTTCTGATTCTGTCGGTGAGTTTGATAAGCTGCCGATAAGTATTGTCTTTAAAAAGCCCTCCTCTGATCAAGATCATGCAGTTGCTGCCCCCACTTCTATATCATCTGCTGAAGCATTTGCTGACTCAGTTCTAGCCAGTGATGGCTCTGAGCGTGGCTCTGCTGATAAGTCTGTTGGACAGACTGTTGAGAAAACTTCAGACACTCAACCTGCTGATGAAACCAGCACTGCTGATGAATCCTTAGTTAATCAAGTTGAGGAAACTATGGACACTCAACCTCTGATTGTTAAAGAAGACCAACTTGCATCAATTGAGGAAACTATAGAAACTCAATCTGCTGATGAAGTTGGTGGCTTGCCGATATCAGGAGGAGATTGTGCTGATGAAGAAGTTATTGCTGATGTGTATGCTGATGAGCCAACTACCGACACTCAGATTATTAAGGTCCCTATCTCTTCTACTGATGTGATTCTGGTAGCTCCTACTGGTGTTAGAGTGATTGTTGAGTTGGGAGGAGGTGCCGATACAGAGATTGCCAATCAAGATCATAATGCTGACTTTGATGCTCTGATTGCTACTGACTTACAATTTGAGGAATTTCAGGATGCTTTATTTGCTCCTATTTCCTTTCCTTTGCTACCTGCTCCCGAGGCCCTTGTTGCTCCAGTTGTTGCTGATGAAGCACAACCGGTTCCTGTTGCTGCAGCTGCTGGTGGGAATGACAGCTCCGATGAAATAGATCCTGAGGATTATATAGAGCTGCCGTCAAATTCTCTGCAATCAATTCCTAATCCTTTTGGTCCCAATCATTCATTTCTTCCCAGCTCAACTAGTGAACAGCTTACGTTCTTGACCTGGATTAAACCTGAATTCAAAAGGAGAAAAGGGAAAGCTCCCCGGGTCTCCAAGCTCAAGGTAAAAGGACCAGCTTTTGAACCTCTACATTGCTTGCCTGGTAAGCTCAAAGTTGGCGACAAAATTCACCTACCTGGTCCATCTCCCAAGGAAGTCAACATCGCCACAAATGGATTGATAAAATGGTGCATGATGATCAATGATGAACTCCATGACATTCTTGAATACCGAGCTAATGATTCTCGAGGTCTTTTGCACTTGGTTAAATCTGCTGCTCTTGCACTAACTCTGCCGATGTTCCATCCAAGACAGCGTGCCGATCATCTGGTCTATACCTCAAGGCTGATGAATGCCGGGTTGATGACCATGATTCTTGAAGGTCGTGCTTATTTGAATTTCATTCTGGCTATCTTTCTTTCCCTAGAGGACAATGGTGTGTTCCATCTGCCGGCTGAACGTGCAGTTATTATTCATCCTCAATTTCCTTTGCCTATCGTCCATGCCGATGTAGCTTCTGCCGATCTTGTTTCTTCCACGTCTGTTCCAGCTGAGTTCCTTCTTGCCGACAGATATGCTGCTGAAGCTTATTTCCTTCAACATGTTCTGCCTTTGCCTCTGCCATCTGCCCTCTCTCCTGTGCCAGCTTCTCCATTACTGATTGTTCTATCTTCTGATGATGAGTTGTCTATGCCTGCTCCTGATGGTCTTATAGAAGATGCTGATATTATCAATGAAGACTTCATTACTTCCTTCCTGATGCATTCTTCTCTTGGTCTTTCAAAGCCCGTGGTACTGAATAGTATGTATGAATACTTCAGTTACCTTGAAGGGGATACTGAAAATCTGCAAGTGCCTGTTACTCGTGCCGATCTGGGCGATACTGGCCTCTTCCTCCGCGACAAATTGAACCGTATTCATGAGGATATTTCCTAAAAAATCCTTAAGTCCAATCAGGAGGAGGAAAGCAAGATAATCCAATACCTGAAAGAACTTTTGGAGGACAGAGAATCAAGGCTGATTACCCTTTCAGAAAGTTTGGGGAGTATGCATTCTATTCAACAGCAACTAGTTGATGAGCAAAGGTTGCAGATCAGAGACTTAGAAAGAACTGAAAAACATCTATCTGCTGCCAAGTCTGCTCTTGCTGATGCTCAAATGAAGATAGCTGCTCTGGAAGCTAACAATGCCATGCTGACTGAAAGACAGGAGAGCACTCAAAGAAGGAAGAAGAGAGAAGCTGAAATGAAAGAGAAAAGAGCAAAGAAGAAAGCCAAGCTTACCGACTCTACATCAAAGGCCAATGACCAGCAAGAGGATCCTCCTGTTTCCTAGTCAATATAGCCAATGATATAGATATCCAGAAGACCTTCAACGCTTTATCCAAGACTTCTTTGCTAACCATTACTGTCTTATGTGTGCTTATTTTTATATGTTATATTCTCCTATAATATCTGCTACTATTAATGCTAACTTTATTTTGCAGATTATTATTCTCCCTGCTGATCATAGCAATCATCAACTCATTTTTTTTCTTTTTTACTCTTACTTTTTATCATTTTGTATTTTTACCTCTTTAAGATATCTAGTGTGTGACTTGGCGTAGGGAATGATAATAAATAGACATTCCTTATACATTCTTTTACTAAGCTAAGATAGATGTTCTTGGATAGGGTGATTGGACTTAAGCAATTAGGAGGAGATTGTTGTTCAAATATATGTTTAGGACATAGAAATTGCTTAATCCCAATCATAGTTATCACATAGGATCCCCCAATTTTTAATAGAACCTTTGTAAGGTACCCTTAGGATTCTTGGTGACCAGCACAGATGTATTCCAACTCTTCATACAAGGCAAACCAGCAAGAGGAAGCAAATCAGCAGACCAGTAAACAAGTTGCCGATCAACTCTATTCTCAACATGCGACAAGTTGCCGATCAACTTGCTACACAAGTTACTGATCAACTTGCTACACAGAGTTGCCGATCAACTCCATTCTCAACATGCCGATAAAGAAAGACAGTCTGTACTGTCAGTCAGGTTACATCGTTTCATCTTAAAGTCAACCTTGCTGATTATCCCTGTCCTTTCATACTGTTTTATCAAAAAGTTGTTTAACTGCTCTGTCATGATTACTGCGCCGTCTGACACATATCTAGTTTTAGCTATACTTTGTCCCTACTTGCTTTTTGCAGGTAACCGGTTGAGACAAAGGGGTCTATATCTATCAAACTTTTGCAAGCATGCGTGTACTCCATATCTTTGCCATTAATGCTAAAGATACCGCATTTAATGCTCCTCAACTACCCAGCTGGATATTCAAATTGCAAGCCTTTTTCTACAAGACTCAAGACATTCACTCCTCTTATAAATAGTGGACTTAGAGCATTGAAGAAGGGTGGTGAAAATAGAGCATTGAAGAGAGTTGAATATTTTTGAGTATTCATTAAAGACTCAAACATTCTGTGTCCAGATAATCATTAGATCATTTAATAGGACATACACTTGTGCACCAACTAAAACAACATTGTTAGTATTCCCGAACTAGATCATTTAAGGAATACGTTGTTTAAGTCATTCCCACACCCACCTGAGTGAGATAAGTTCTCTTGAACTTGCCGCTCAAAAACACTTGGTCAGATTTGTTTTACGATCCATTAGAAATTTCTAGAACTTAGTCTTTGTATACCGGCAAAGCCGTGCTTGTTATAGACTAGAGATATCTAATAGTACTCTTAACCCAAATCCAAGTTCTGACCAAACTTGGTAGAGGACGTAGCAGCATTTACACTGTGAACCTCTCCAAATCCTTGTGTCTCTATTGCTTACTTTATCTTTGCCGGTTGGAATTCTATCACCGGCAGATTGCACATGTCTGTACTGATTCATCGTAATTTCCATTGACCAATCTCTTGAAACTGCATTGAACTTTTGGAAACAACTTTGTGTTTAAACTAAGCTCTGAAAACTATTTCTTACCGATTTAAGTGTGAGTTAAACCTTTGTGTTTAAACTAAGCTCTGAAAACTATGCCGTGGATTACTTCACGAAGTGGGTAGAGGCTAAATCCTACAGGGTCCTCACTTCCAAGAAAGTTGCGGGGTTTATAAAGGAAAACATCATGTGCCGGTACGGGGTCCCGAACGAAGTCATCACCGACAATGGCTCGCTCTTTGAAGGTGAATGCGATCAATTATTGGGAAAATTCTGAGTCACTCGCCACAAATCCTCCCCATATAGGCCTCAGACCAATGGTGCAGTGGAGGCCGCCAACAAAACGCTCGAAAGGATTATTAAGAAAATGGCAACACGGGGAAGAGATTGGCCCGAAAAGCTACATTTAGCATTGTGGGGCTACCGGACCTCGGTTAGAACCGCCAGGGAAACCCCTTTTGCTTTGACTTATGGAATGGAGGCCATGCTCCCGGCTGAGCTAGAGGTACCATCATTGAGAATTTTGTTGGAGAACAAAATCCATGAGGTTGATTGGCTTCGGAGCCGTCATGATGAATTGGCCTTGTTGGACGAACGTCGTCTGAAGGCAATGGAGCACATCTGCGCCTGTAGACACCCCGCTTTGGACCTCTCACCCCGATTGCATACATAGTATTTTTATTTAACTTGTTTTTGTTAATTTCTGTTACTCCCGTTAAGTTCCTAATTGATTCCGTTAGTTTTGGACTAAACTGCATAACAGAGTTAACTTTTAGAGTCATTCTGTCATTCTGTTATTTTCTCCCGCGGGCGCTTCCGGAAGTGTTATCGGGATGCGCGCGCGTGTCGCCCCTAAAGCGGGACCCGCGCGCCTCCCATTATGGCAGTAACGGATTGCACCTTATTTCCCTCCCTTTTCTTATTTACAAACATCTCTTCTTGATCACAAAAACCATCTTTTTACATCCACATTCATCCCCCCTAGTTTTGTAACCTCCCAATCCCAATATTCTAGCCCTTTCATTAAAACAAAAATATTTCTTTTTATTAATATTTGATTTTCTCTTTATTATTTATTTATTATTTTTATTTATCTTATTTGTGATTGGTCAACTCCATCTCACATGGATTGACCAATTTCCCTCCAAGTCTTCCCTCCTCTTTTTACCTATAAAAGCCATCATCTTCTACCTTAGAAAAGAGCAACTTCATCTTCTCTACAAAAACTATACACAAGACCTTGGACCTCATTTTTAGACCTTGAACACTTTCTCCTTACACAAACTCTACACAAATTCTCCCAACAAGAGTTTTAACAACAAAACTCTACACAAAGTTCTACACAACCATTTCTCTACAACGACACCACTTTCAAGTCAAGGTTTCAAGTTCCCTTTTCTAAAGGTACAACTTTTCTCTTTCTCTTTTATTTATGTCTTACTAGTATGCAATCTCCATAAAAGGAATACAACTAAAAGGCCACTTCACTATTGAAGTTTGGTCAAGGTTACATTCCAACATTCCAAACACTAATTAAATTCCATTTCATTTCTTATGTAATTGTTTAGGATATTCAACATGTAATCTTTTAGCATAAATTAATTAATAAAATCATTCTTTTTATTTCCCCTTTTTCTTCTCATCTCAATTGTTAGCACATTTTTTATACCAATAAATTGAAGGACATTAGCACTAGAACACCAAAAGTAGCAAGACCCGCGTAAGCGGGACGGAGTTGGTGTTTAAGTACTTCCCACTCCGTCACCTAACCCCCGAACCCTTTCTCTCCCGAATCTCTGGTTTTTGTACAAAAATTGGCTCTTTCTTTAGGTTTTTCTTATGTTCCTCTAAAACATAGGTGGCGACTCTAAAATCAAGTAGACATCCTAGGTAATTCACGCGCTCTAGCCAAGCCGTGGTTCCCCCGGGGTATCTACAGTGGCGACTCTACTGGGGATATAGAGGGTTAAACTTGCATTTTTCATTTTTGGTGTTCTTTTATTTATTTTCTGGGCATTCTGGTAAAAAAGGGTAGGAAGCGCGCGCCTCTGGCCTTCTCGGCCTAAAGCGTGCGCGTCCGACCTAATTACCAGAATCGCCCGCCTCCCATCTTGTCCTTCAATTCCATGTTTCTGTGCTAACAATGTCTGCAGGGGAAAAGTTCTATAATTTAGGGTCAAGGCAATTCCTTGAACCCATGAATTTGCAGGTACTGCCCAGAAGCGGGCGCCTCCACCTCTCTCAGTCTAACGCGCGCGCCTCCCGAGTAGGCATCTGAATGCGCGCGCTTCTGGGCATTTCCCAGAAACAAAAACAGTGAACAGAATGGACAGTTTTGACAGTGTGTGGGCACCGGGCCTGCACAGAACAGCTTTTATTTTCTGTTTCATTTTTATCGGTCACACGGGTGATTCGAAAGTTGTAAATTACTTGCTTATTTGTTTTTTTTTTATTTCCTTTGAAAAAAAAAATTATTTTGTCACTTGTTAGACCTCACACTACGCGCACATAATTCTTATCAACTGCTCACTATCGAGTCGCACAAGTCCAACCCCAAACCCGTCGAGGCCCGTCCTAGGAAGTTTCAAGCTCCACTCGACCTTGACTCTTTCGAAGCGGTAAACCTCAGCCCGTGGCGTAGTTCACGACTACATGCCGGGGGTGACCTTTAAGCCTCTCTTTAGCCGAGCACAAACTACACAATTCTAGTTAGGGTCTAACACTCCGTGACTCAAGTCGGTTTCCATGTGCCGAGATTTCCCTAAACTAATGTCTTCAAATCATACATGCCACTCGTTGTTATGGATGAAATAAAACTCCGTCCCCGAAGTGGTTATATTGGACGCAAATAAAAAATCCGTCCCCGCATGTATGCTTTACTACATTAATTTAGTGTAATCCCGACACATGTAGGATTCACAAGCGTGGTGGAATCCGATGAGTATATGGGACCGCGAGAAGGTCTATATACTAGTGTGATGATTCCACTATTTTTCTAGAAACCCCAAAAAGGACCACGTCCTTCCGACTTTTGTAAATAAAAAAAAAAAAGAGAGTCATTTTCTTATGTGGTTGAGTCTTTTCTTGTTTGTGGGTGAAATAATTTTATCCAAAAGGTGTTTGTGGGGCCATCCTAAGATCGACCGTGTTCTTTCCATAGGTCCAATGGTTTCAAACGGCAACGACAACGGAATTCCCGTGTCCACCGAAGGGTTATTCCGCATGGTGGAAGCATTGAAAGGGCAAGTTGATACACTAGCCGAGAATGTCCGCCGCAAGGATGATTTATGGCGAGCCCGTTACGAGCATGTGAAAACGGCCCACAAGAAAGAAGTTGCTCAACTCAAGAACCTATTGAAAGGGCTCACGAATGAAAGAAAGGTCCAAAGTATTGATATCGGTTTGGTCAACACTCTCATGTCCTACATTGACCAAAGGCTTATTGGGCTAAATTTGCACAAGGGCCCAAGCACCGATCTTCATCAAGATTCTCTCCTCATGAACACAATGGAGGCTCTTCCCGAAAAGTTCAAGATGCCCGATATTGGCAAGTTCAACGGCAACTCTTGCCCCGACGCTCATGTCGACTCCTACATTTGGGCCATGCTACCAAAGAACGTGTCTCCTCAAATAATGGCACAATGCTTCCTGCTTACTCTCGACGGGGTCGCAAAAGATTGGTATATGAGTCTTCCAGTTTCCACCCGCCTCAATTGGGATGCCGCTATGCTTGCCTTCAAGTCACAATATCAAGGCAACTCCATATTCCGCCCCACCAAGAAGGAATTGGAGAGCACCATGCAATGGGTGATGAATCATTTGGGGACTTCTATCGCCGTGGAATGACAAGCTAGCCGAGATGGTTGATAGGCCTTCCAAGAAGGAACAAATGGACATCTTCTTGAAGTGTTTGAAAATGGACCACCGCACTCATCTTAGTGGGCTTTTCACTCCGATTTTTCAAGCATGTATGATGCGGGGGTTAGAATTGACAATTTGCTCCGAGAAGTGGCCGAGTCCTCCTATGACACAAGCTTCAACGACAAAGGGTTCCCAAGCAATGATATGGAAGAATGTAGTGAAATGGAAGACTACAACGACAATGAGGACTACAACGACATGGGGGATGACGCGACAACAATCTCCGTTTCTCTTTCTCTACCTAGTAATAGGAATAAAAAATAAAAAATAAAAAAGAAAGAAAGAAAGAGTCAAAAGTCCTCTTAAGTGTGCATTAAAGTTTTCTTTCGTCCCACTTGTGTGAATGTTCGAGTCAATTATCAAATTAAAGTCGTTCTTGTCCTCATACACTCTTCCAAGTTGTTCAATTTAATTCTTGGAAAAATGATGAAAAGATGTCTAAACAAGTTTTAGAACGAAGGCCATCGCTTGAACGCCTAGGGGCTAAACATCGACGACGGCATCAACAACGAAGACATCAAAACATCAACGACGAAATCAAGACAAAGAAAGGTGGAGCAACGATCATGAAGCAAAGTTTTCAAAAGGGGATAAAAAAAAAAAAAAAAAAAAAAGAAGCTCGCTAGGTTGAAATCCTCAAATCAACCTAGGCAAAAGTTAGAGCACAAAAAAAAAAAAAAACAAAAAATAAAAATAAAAAAAAATCCCCCTTCATTCAAAGAAGTTCACAACAACAATATCATTCCACCAAACGAAGGACGAAGCAACATCGACAACAATCACGACGAAGCAACAATTCCATCACGACGAATGGAGCATCCACAAGAACTACGGTGACCTGAGCCTCTACACTGGAGGAACTTAGGCAACCTTCGGGTCCGGTCTCATGCAAGAAAGAATATATGTTTAGCCCTAGCGCGTTATGGTGATCGGCCTTCATCTCGAACTTGTCAAGACATCTTTGTACGATTCATTTGCCAATGAATTAATCACCTCAAGATTGAACAACTTTCCTAGATTTGGAATCACTTTCCGTTCCTTGTCGAGTCTAGGGCTTCTATTCCTTTTGCATACTCCCAATTTCTTGCAATCAAATTGGGGCTTTCCTTCTCTTCTCTCTTAATGACTTACTTGCCTTCGTGAGTCATTCAACAAATATATACAAAGTCAATACTAGGGACACTTCCCTAGTTGAGTCAATGTCACTCATCTTTAGTGACAAGAGGTCTTCACCGCAAAATCACATGTCTTATCTCCTCAGCCAGAGTCAATGCACACTTCCTCATTAATCGAGTCAAAAAAAAAAAAAAAAGACGCAAAAGAGATACCCGCTAGATTGAAAACCCGAAAGGGCGATCTAGGCA
The DNA here is from genome assembly GCA_026119855.1 of Campanula takesimana. Taxonomy (NCBI): domain Eukaryota; kingdom Viridiplantae; phylum Streptophyta; class Magnoliopsida; order Asterales; family Campanulaceae; genus Campanula; species Campanula takesimana. Next base: position 34,581 of record JAOWBW010001152.1, on the reverse strand, counting down.
AAAAACAGGGTGCGTCATAAAAAAAAATAAGAGAGTGAGAGAGAGAAGGGAAAGAGAAATGGAGATCTCCGGCCTCTAAGGAAGAAAACTGCACAAGCTCTACATTTGATCTCCACAAAAAATCAATTCCCCACCGAGTCAACTTTCGAATTACAAAAGGCTCGACCACACATGGCACAATCAAAGGTCGTCTTGGGTTATCAGCATCATTCTCCAGCAGTGTGCATTTTTGGGTTCATGAAAAGAAGGCCCCTGGTAACCAAGACCCATCTGAGAACGAGCCCATCATAAAAGGGCACGAGGTTGCACAAATAATCCCTAGCTAGTCAATTGGCTTGGGCAGAAAATAGCAACAACATGTGTCTCTGTTTTCAAAGCTTCTGCAAGTATGTGCTTCTAAAGTACGCCGAAAGGCTCCCGAGAAATGGAGTAGCTCTTGCCATGTCCTCTCACATTTGTTCCCTCGCACGAGGATGAGTCACTCTTGATTTTCTCAAAAAATGGTGACGCCCTAGGGGCTATGTGACTCAAGAACAAGGGCTTCTTCTGCTTCATTTGACAATCAATAAGCCCTAGGGGCTATGCTCGAGAAAGATGTGTGAAACTATCCTCAAAGTCTCTCAAAAGGGATGTCAAAAAGCCCTCTTGTCATGTGTGCCCATACTCGTTCTCCCAATCAAGGATGGACCTTTCTCGCAATCAATGATGGCACTCTAGGGGCTATGGTCAAGTCTTAAAAGCTCCCTCGGCAAGAAGCAACTCACTGTCCCCAGCAACATTTGAAGCTTAATACCGAAAGGTCTCAAGGGGCTTCGCAATCTACAATCTTTTGGGCTACGGCATTACAGTGATACAAGCAAAGGGCAATATTGGGGCTTCGCAATTAACAAGCTTTTGGGCAGTGGTACCCGAGCAATGCAATTTGGGAGTAGTCTTATGGCTCCATGAAAGGGATCAAACTTCAATGGTCCCTCAACACTTCTAGTCAAAAGGCCTCTTGGTTTTAAATGAAGGCTCCGATGATATGAATGAACTTGATGATTCTTATTAGAACTCACAGCGAGATTCTGAAGGAAGTCTTAGAGAAAAGGAAAAAGATTCAATATGCTAGACTAACCCGGCTGAGTTATGGCGGGCAATGCCAATATGTTAACTCTAGAGACAGAGTTACGGCCAATCCCAATGTTTCTGCAATACAGCACCCCCTTCTCCAAGATAAAAAACACAGGCTGCATCGGAAGATCCGCCGTCGGTTCAACTCAAGAAGACTCGAGCAAACATACCGTTCGAGACTTTATCACACCAAGACCTTATCATCTGCAACAACATCACCATCTCCCACGAGACGTCTCCTGAAGACCGTACGACATTTTTAACATGGACCTTCCACTATTTGGGTATCAACCACAAAAAGGGCCATCCATCCCCAAGCAAGAGAAAGAAGGAGATCACCTTCAAGAGTCCTACCCGATGTGGCATCTGCTCTCAATACAAAGCTAAGCCGATTTGGGGCTTCACATCGAAAGGTCTTCACATCCCGCCATCTACAAACTTGATAAGCCCATGACATTTGGAGCTTAGCAATCTCTCAAAGCTTGGTATCAATGATCTTCTCTTGGGGCTTGCCCACGTCGACAACAAAAGACAGTTTATTTGAATGGGCTAAGAGTTGATTCATCTTGGGGCTTCATAAGCCACTCAAAGTTCAGCATTCGAGGGGCTTTACTGTCAGCAACCCCTTGGCATCTCGACATTAATAGTCCTTTTGAAGCCCCATAAACGACAAATCTCTTGGGGCTAGACATCAATTTCGTTGGACACCACGGCAACGACGACAACATTCAAGCGAGGAAATCCGGAATTCGATCGAACATGACTTGATCTTGGGTTGGCTTTACAAACACACAATGGTTAAAATGGTTCACCCACGAACTAAAAAAAAAAAAAAAAGATTTTTCTTTTTCTTTTCCTCCTTCTATGTGCAAAAGTATGTGCTCTACTAGGTTTTCCTCCCCAGCACTCTCCATCATCCTTGAACTACGCTGGTCTGATTCTCTTAAAGGGATACGTAGGCAGCCTTTTGGCACGACCAACCCATCACCCAGAGTACCAACTCGCCGACACTCCTTCAAAGGCAAGAACAATTCATCATCACCAACATCATCATTCTCCATCCAAAGCATGGATACTCTTCATCAAAAGCATCAACATCCTTCAGCAATCCATCTCCAATCAAGCGACAATGGTAAGTGAAGGTATGAACATCATTCATCTCAAGCAATCTCTGCTTTCAAAAAATCACTTCACACACAAAATCACTTTACTTCTCCCTCATGCAAAACTGCTTTCAAATCACATTGCACCACGAGCACAATTTCTCTCTTCATTTCACACTTCATGCATCTTCTTGCACAAACACATATACCTGCCAAGCACACACATAACAGGTACCAACACGAAGTCAACAGCATCCGCTACTCAAAGCACTTCATCCCCAGCAAAAAATGGTCCACAGTCAACCACACCCACATCCCCACGATAAAGTCAACAGCAGCTGTAACAACAATTTGGTCCACGGTGATCTCGCATTCCAGCAAACGGATCTCCCATTCCAGCAAACGGATCCCGCACCAGCAAATGGATCCCGCAATCAGCAAACGGATCCGCTTCAGCAAACGGATCCCGCTTTAGCAAACGGATCCCGCATCAGCAAACGGATCCCGCTTCAGCAAACGGACCCCGCATCAGCAAACGAATCCCGCACCAGCAAACGGATCCCGCACCAGTAAACGGATCTCGCATCAGCAAACAGATCCCGCCATCAGCAAACGGACCACGCCATCAGCAAACGGACCCCGCATTAGAAAACGGACCCCGCTTCAGCAAACGGACCCCGCTTCAGCAAACGGACCCCGCTTCAGCAAACTGATCCCGCATCAGCAAACGGATCCCGCATTCAGAAAACGGATCCCGCTTCAGCAAACGGATCCCGCCTTCATCAAACGGATCCCGCTTCAGCAAACGGATCCCGCATTCAGCAAACGGGTCCTGCATCAGCAAACGGATCCCTCTTCAGCAAACGGATCCCGTATCAGCAAACGGATCCCGCATTCAGCAAACGGATCCCGCATTCAGCAAACGGGTCCCACATCAGCAAACGGATCCCGCATCAGCAAACGGATCCCGCTTCAGCAAACGGATTCCGCATCAGCAAATGGATTCTGCATCAGCAAACGGATTCCGCATCAGCAAATGGATCCCGCTTCAGCAAACGGATCCCGCTTTAGGAAACGGATCCCACTATATCCTTTCTATAGAAATTAAGCCGCTCACATAGGGAGCGCACTCCTATCCTTTGTAATTTTAAATTCATGTTTTATCGAGTCTTTGTTTTCTCTTGTCGATGTCCTCGGCGGTTGTCTTTCTTTCGTCGACGCGTTTTGCTTTGCAATCCACGTCGCTGAGCGGCTCTGTAGACACCCCGCTTTGGTCCTCTCACCCCGATTGCATACATAGTATTTTTATTTAACTCGTTTTTTTTTAATTTCTGTTACTCCCGTTAAGTTCCTAATTGATTCCGTTAGTTTTGGACTAAATTGCATAACAGAGTTAACTTTTAGAGTCATTCTGTCATTCTGTTATTTTCTCCCGCGGGCGCTTCCGGAAGTGTTATCGGGATGCGCGCGCGTCTCGCCCCTAAAGCGGGACCCGCGCGCCTCCCATTATGGCAGTAACGGATTGCACCTTATTTCCCTCCCTTTTCTTATTTACAAACATCTCTTCTTGATCACAAAAACCATCTTTTTACATCCACATTCACCCCCCCTAGTTTTGTAACCTCCCAATCCCATTATTCTAGCCCTTTCATTAAAACAAAAATATTTCTTTTTATTAATATTTGATTTTCTCTTTATTATTTATTTATTATTTTTATTTATCTTATTTGTGATTGGTCAACTCCATCTCACATGGATTGACCAATTTCCCTCCAAGTCTTCCCTCCTCTTTTTACCTATAAAAGCCATCATCTTCTACCTTAGAAAAGAGCAACTTCATCTTCTCTACAAAAACTATACACAAGACCTTGGACCTCATTTTTAGACCTTGAACACTTTCTCCTTACACAAACTCTACACAAATTCTCCCAACAAGAGTTTTAACAACAAAACTCTACACAAAGTTCTACACAACCATTTCTCTACAACGACACCACTTTCAAGTCAAGGTTTCAAGTTCCCTTTTCTAAAGGTACAACTTTTCTCTTTCTCTTTTATTTATATCTTACTAGTATGCAATCTCCATAAAAGGAATACAACCAAAAGGCCACTTCACTATTGAAGTTTGGTCAAGGTTATATTCCAACATTCCAACATTCCAAACACTAATTAAATTCCATTTCATTTCTTATGTAATTGTTTAGCGTATTCAACATGTAATCTTTTAGCATAAATTAATTAATAAAATCATTCTTTTTATTTCCCCTTTTTCTTCTCATCTCAATTGTTAGCACATTTTTTATATCAATAAATTGAAGGACATTAGCACTAGAACACCAAAAGTAGCAAGACCCGCGTAAGCGGGGCGGAGTGGGTGTTTAAGTACTTCCCACTCCGTCACCTAACCCCCGAACCCTTTCTCTCCCGAATCTCTGGTTTTTGTACAAAAATTGGCTCTTTCTTTAGGTTTTTCTTATGTTCCTCTAAAACATAGGTGGCGACTCTAAAATCAAGTAGACATCCTAGGTAATTCACGCGCTCTAGCCAAGCTGTGGTTCCCCCGGGGTATCTACAGCGTCTACCAAGGGAGAATGGCGCGAGCTTTTGATAGAAAGGTGAAGCCCCGACAAATTTGGGTAGGAGATTTGGTCCTTAAGGAAAAACCCCCCGGGAGGTCTAACCCCGACGGAAAATGGGAGCCCGTGTGGATCGGTCCCTTCGTGGTACAGGAGATCTTCGCAGGAGGTGCAATGAGGCTTTCAGACTTGGATGGCAACCCCTTCATGAACCCGGTCAACGGTGATAAGCTCCGTCGTTACTTTGTTTAAAGAAAAAACATGTAGGTGCCAAAAGAATATACCTACCTAGATTGAAAACCCGTTTGGGCGGTCTAGAGAAAAAACAAGGTCGCACCTAAAATTTGTAAAAAGTGAACTACGATGACCTGAGTCCCTTAGTCTCATTTGTAAGAGGGGAACGTAGGCAGCCAATTATTGGTCCGGTCTAAAAAAATGAATAAAAATAAAATTTGGTTTCGAGCAAAGACTCCGTGTGAATGCAAATTGGCTTCATAAGTAACCATTTTCATTACAGTTAAAACACTTCTTTGATGAGTTCAAGCACGGTCTACTCTTGATTCAACTAACATGCTTAAGACATAACTAAGACACCTAAAATGAACTAATGTGTCTGCAATGGCAATGCGTGGATACATGGAAATGTAGGACTATCACTGTTCCTCGTCCCTCCACTTCTTCTTTTGACTTCTTCGAGTCTTCTTTTTCTCCACCTCAAAGATGTTGATCCCCTCTCTACCATGATCGGGTACCCTCCCGACATCCTCAACCAGCCCAGTCGCCCTCAAAGCCATATTGGCAGCGGCCCGAGCTCGAAGACCTTCCCTTCGTGCCTCTGCCCTAGGCATCGCAGCCATTCTTCTATCAGCCAAGGCTTGATAGTCCTCGACAATGTCTCCAGTAATGTTATGGCTACTCTCCATGGCCTCGGTCTCCCTCAAAACCCTGCTAGGGTCATGAGTCCCACCAAGAATAGCCTCACGCCTGTCTTCAATGAGCCTTTGAGTCTGTCCTATAGTCTGTTCATACCAGACCAAGTAGACTGCGGTTAGAACCATGCTGGCTGCACGCCCAAGAAGTACCCGAGCCAAAAAGATGGAACAAGTCCACAATCGGGAAAGAAGTAAAATAGTTGAAGAATCCCACATAGACAAGGGCGGAAGCCTCAAATGCTTCAGGTTAACACCAGACCACTCCAATAGTGGAGTCTGCAGTAATCCAAACTGACGACGGACCAAAGAAAGGATGTAGTAAGATGATCCTAAGAGTCCCGGCACCCGAACAAAAGGGGAATTATCCTGATACTCCTGCACTGAGTTGATACGCCAATGTGGCACTGACCAACGGCTCTCGGTAGTCGTGAGGCAAGCCATGTAAGCCTCCCAGTCACTCTGAATGAAATCCAAGAGAATGCCTCTCAAAGAATAAGACCATGGTCTGTGAGAAATAAGAGCCTCGGGAATGGCCATCAACCTCTCCCTCAACCACAAAGTGAGTAAGGCGGGGCTACCGCTACGCATGAAGCCGTCTCCCAAAGCCAAGTGGTCTATGCCATGAAGGGTTTCGCCCATGATCAAGGGGACGATAACCTTCCCCGCACGACACTCCTCAAGGACACTCAGTAAAACCCTATGACAAGTACCTTTGGAGCCAACCATGTAGAAAAAGGCAAGAATGCATAAACCAAAAGCATTCCAAGAAGCCTCATCCGTGTGATCCATGAAATTCTCAGGGAGTTCCGAAATGTCAATAAAAGTGTGATTAAGGACCAAGCATTGGGCCTCTTCCAAAGAAATGTCGAGGAGAGAGACCAGCCTTTCGACACACATGGTGTCATCAACCGAGGGGAGAGCAATGACCTGTGTGTCCACGCCACCCACCAAAGCCTTTAAATCCTCATAGGTTGGAGTGATTTCTTTGTAGTACAAGCAATATAAATGTCTCCTGACATCCCAAAAGGACACAGCGGCTCTTAATAGCTCAAGATCCGGGATGAACTCCTTGAGAGACCACAGAGATTGGAGACCGAATTTGGACCGAAAAACTCCTTTGTGACTTCTCATATGGTACCGTATTCAAAGCCTAAGGTTGCCCTTAAAGCATTCTTGATGAATTTTGGACAATTTTGGTGGTTTCTCCATGAGAAAAGGCTCCATGAAAGAGAAAGCTTTCGAAATGAAGATGATGAACTTCAGACTGTGGCATTTAAGAAGATGACCAGGCCTGGAACAAAATTGAATGAAAAAGGAGTGTCTCCTCCACTAGCCGTACGGCTACTTTAGCCCTGCCAAAATTAATGATTTCTTGTTGAAAGTTAGCTTTGTGGTCCTACCCATTCAAAGCCCCCTTCCCAACCAATGTCATAAATACCCCTGAAAAATGCCGCTCTTGGCTCATGCAACTTGAATTGAACCTAGAAAAATTAGGTTCCCAATGAAAATGAAATCGGGCAGTCCCTAGATGGACGTAAGACCAGCTCTTTGATTTGACCCGGCCATACTTCGTAAGCCCAGGTTGAAAATGTGAAATTAGCCCGGCCGTACTTCGTAAGCCCAGGTTAAGAATGTGATTTGACCCGGCCATACTTCGTAAGCCCAGGTTGAAAATGTGAAATAAGCCCGGCCGTATTTCGTAAGCCCAGGTTAAGAATGTGATTTAACTCGGCCGTACTTCGTAAGCCCAGGTTAAGAATGTGATTTAGCCCAGCCGTACTTCGTAAGCCCAAAGAATGTAGTTTGACCCGGCCGTACTTCGTAAACCCAGGTTGAAAATGTGAAATTAGCCCGGCTGTACTTCGTAAGCCCAGGTTAAGAATGTGATTTAGCCCGGACGTACTTCGTAAGCCCAGGTTAAGAATGTAATTTGACCCAGCCGTACATCGTAAGCCCAGGTTGAAAATGTGATTTAGCCCGGCCGTACTTCGTAAGCCCAAGTTAAGAATGTGATTTAACCGGGCCGTACTTCGTAAGCCTTGGTTGAAAATGTGATTTAGCCCGGCCGTACTTCATAAGCCCAGGTTAAGAATGTGATTTAGCCCGGCCGTACTTCGTAAGCCCAGGTTAAGAATGTGATTTAACCCGGACGTACTTCGTAAGCCCAGGTTAAGAATGTAATTTGACCCGGCCGTACTTCGTAAGCCCAGGTTGAAAATGTGAAATTAGCCCAGCCGTACTTCATAAGCCCAGGTTAAGAGTATGTAATTTAACCCGGCCGCGCTTCGTAAGTCCAGGTTAAGAGTTTGAATTTGGAAAGTTAACGTGGCCGTTCTTCGTAAGTCCGGTTAAAAATATGAAAAATTGTCCTTTGGCCGTCCGGCGTGACGTAAGACCATTAGGTTTTGTGAGATTGTGTCCTTTGGCAGTCCAGAATGATATAAGTCCATTAGGCTCCGTGAGATTCATCCTTGGCCATCCGGCGTGACATAAGACCATTGGATTTTGTTGACCCGGCCGTACTTCGTAAGTCCAGGGTAAAAAGTGAAATCGGGAAAGTCCCGGTCGTACCTCGTAAGTCTAGGATGAAAGTTAAGATGTTATCGCCTCGGCAGCCCTTAGTAGGGCGTAAGACCAGTATAGTCATGTTAGGTCAAGAAAACATTTATCCTCGAGAGTGACCAGGTTAGGAAAACCTATCATTGTGACGGCAGTCCGGAGAGACGTAAGACCAGCCTTGTAGACGACCCTCCATCATGAGATAATTTGACCAGTTTGTGTAGTCGACCCTCCGTCATGAGATAAGTTGACCAATTTGTGTAGTCGACCCTCCGCCATGAGATAAGTTGACCAGTTACCCTCGAGACGACCCTCTCCGATAGATCCATGTCGATTGAGTCTAGCCTCTGAGCCATTTCCATTACTTGAGCCTCTGAGCCATGCCTATTCCTTGAGTCGACCCTCTCCGATAGAGCTAAGTCGACCAAGCCTATCCTTTAAGCCATGCCTGTCTAGGAAAGGATGAATGAATATCCACCTAAGGCCCACAGGTTTGAGTAGCCTTAAACCCTCTCACCCAAATCGGCCAAGCCGTCCTCCCATCGGATTGGGATGCTTATAGGTTTGAGTAGCCTTAAACCCTCTCACCCAAATCGGCCAAGCCGTCCTCCCATCGGATTGGGATGCTTATAGGTTTGAGTAGCCTTAAACCCTCTCACCAAAATCAGCCAAGCCGTCCTCCCATTGGATTGGGATGCTTATAGGTTTGAGTAGCCTTAAACCAGCTCACCCAAATTGGCCAAGCCGTCCTCCCATCGGATTAGGATGCTTATAGGTTTGAGTAGCCTTAAACCCTCTCACCCAAATCGGCTAAGCCGTCCTCCTATCGGATTGGGATGCTTATAGGTTTGAGTAGCCTTAAACCCTCTCACCCAAATTGGCCATGCCGTCCTCCCATCGGATTGGGATGCTTATAGGTTTGAGTGGCCTTAAACCCTCTCACCCAAATCGGCCAAGCCGTCCTCCCATCGGATTGGGATGCCTATAGGTTTGAGTAGCCTTAAACCCTCTCACCCAAATCGGCCAAGCCGTCCTCCCATCAGGATTGGGATGCTTATAGGTTTGAGTAGCCTCAAACCCTCTCACCCAAATTGGCCAAGCCATCCTCCCATCGGATTAGGATGCCTATGGGTTTGAGTAACCTTAAACCCTCTCACACAAATCGGCCAAGCCGTCCTCCCATCGGATTGGGATGCTTATAGGTTTGAGTAGCCTTACACTCTCTCACCCGAACTACGTTAGGCTTGATTCCCTCGAGTAGGGATACGTAGGAATCCTAACTTCTAGGTCCAGCCATAGAACAAATCGGCCAAGCCGTCCTCCCATCAGATTGGGATGCTTGTTTTGTCGACAACCCCGCTTTCTTCAAAAGCGACGTTGCTGAGGGGCTCTGTAAGTACCCTAATCTGAATTTTACCTACTTTAGAGGAATTCTTGGTACCATTTAGGGATAAAATAATGGGCCAGGACCTCGCTAGGATAAACCCGATATTCCAGGACTGAACTGAAATTAAACTTAGAAAAATCCAGAAGCTCGCCAAGTCGAGTCGTACGGATGATTTGGGCGCATGAGGTCCCTAGCCGTACAGCTATATTGGGCACCCTCAACCTTTATAAATTGAACCCCATGCTGATCATTTCAGGGGGGAGAAAATGTTTTGTGAGCTGAAACTCTGCCAGTTTGAGAGCAGAAAGTGAGTGATATATACATTTGAGTGAAAAGAGAGGAAGATAGGCCATAACCACAATAGGTGAAGCCTCCTTCTCCCCATCTTCTTCTTCATCTCAAACTCTCTTTTATCTTTGTTCATATTACTTGTTTATCTTGTATTATTTCTTCTCGTTCTTGCAAAGTCTTGTCCATTTCAAGCACCTTACATTTCTTGCAAGTCTTGTCCATTTTCAAGCACTATATATATATATATATATATATTATACAAGTCTTGGCCTTCCAAGCTATATATATTATGATTATATATGTATATGATCCAAATCATGAGGTGATTCAAGGTCCCCTTCACACCTAGTGTGTGATTTAGGGGATAAAACCTAGGATGATCATGATTTGTTAAATTTCATGTTGATGTTGTTCTTGTTTGGCCATAAGAGTCATGATTGGGGGATAAAGTTTCAATCTTTATCCTCCTAACCATGATCTAGCCATAAATCACCAAATATGGGACATAAAAATTTGATATTTATGTTATAATTTTGTCCCTAAGGGTTTAATCTTGTATAATAAGTCCATTTTGGTGGTAAAGTTTCAATCTTTATCCACCAAAATGGTCATTTTGGTCTAAATGCCACGTTCATCAACTTTTCATAAATCTCTCCAATGATTGCCTTTGATCACACCTAAATCTTTGTTTTTGGGGTTCCTTTGATGATCAAAGTGCATAGGAATGAACTTTTCAAAGTTTTGTTGTTAATCATAAACTGGAAATCAACATTCCAGTCCAGTTTCAGCAAAGACACTATGTTTTGACTGAAACTTGACTGTTTTCTGATAAACTGTAAAAATGCCCTGGAGAGCCCTCCCCATCCTTTGGCCAGGGAGGGCATTTTCCATTTTCTTCCTTTTCTGATCAGAAAGTTTGCAAAATAAACCTTTTCTGTTAAATAATTAACTGGTTTTGCCAAAACAACCAATTTCTCCCATTTTGAAAACACACACACACACATGCACTTTCGTTAACTAACATTAGGGAGACTCGGTCCTATCCGAGGCGACTTGGGTGACGTGAAACTCTTCCCAAGGCGTAACCTGACCTCCGAACTAATAGAATCTCTAACATTTTCTTTTGTTGGCTTAAATAATTAACAAAAGTGGCGACTCCGTTATGTTTTGTGAGATAACCGTGTTCGGCTTTTTCGCCCCAAAACTCATCGCGATCCTCCGCTCGGGGGTGGGATCCTTACACCCTCAGCAATCGCAAAGTCCTCCGCATGATGTGGAACATGAACTACTTTCCTGGTTTAGGCCTAGGGAAATATCAACAAGGGAGAATGCAACCGATTGAGGTTCCTTTTGTTAAGAACAAGTTCGGTTTGGGATATGAGCCTTCCAAAGACGACTTAAAGTACGAGAAAGCCATCAAGAATGAAAAGGCCCGAGCCCGGAGAGAAGGTCGTCATTATGAGATACCCAATCTGAGGCCTTACCGCAAGACGTTGAATGGCTACTTTGTTCGCCAAGGGGAAGCTGTTCCGTACATGATCTTTCCCAAGACATGTGTTAACAGCAAGGGCATCAGAAAGGCCAGTCTTGATATCTTTTCCGACTGTGAGATCCATAAGTCCGAAAAGGAACCAACTGCCATGTCACCCCGTGAATGGTGGGGGAAGAAAGTGACCATAGAGTCCGAAACAGAGATTACCGTGGGGGAGGAATCAACGGGTCTAGCCTCCATGTTCAAAGAACTCGCCATCATGGACGAGTGCCAAGTAAATGCTATCTATGACACCGACATGAGAAAGGAGACTATCAGCGAGATCCAGACGAGCTTAGAGCCGATCAACAACTGGTATTCTACAAAGGGGCCCGTGGTATCCGAGGAATTCTTGGTCGAGAAGATGGGTTGCATTCCGCGCAAGGTTACAAAGGAAGAGTTGTTAACTATCACTTTCGAGTCCGAATGTGTTTCCGATACCCTCACCCAAGAGGATATGGAGGCCATAGCCGAGCGTGTGTTCCCTTTCTTTGTTAATGAAAAATTTGATCTTTCTGAGTACCCCGAGATTGCAAACATCATGAATGATGAATTAACTAATAACGAATCTAATGAACTAGTTAATAATGATGAAATAGACTACGAAAACACAACATTTTTAAATGAACTTGCTCAACAGGTCCGTAGTCGTGGTGAAAATGGTCCAGGGGCTGACGAGGAATTGCATGTTGTTAATCTGGGTACCAACGAAGAGCCGAAAGAAACCAAGATCGGAAGCTTCTTCAAGGGGGAAGAGAAAGACAGATTGACTGCATTGCTCAGAGAGTTCGTGGATGTATTCGCATGGTCATACAAAGACATCCCGGGTTTGGACAGAAGGTTCGCTGAACACAGAATTGCGATCAGAGACGACGCCAAGCCAGTCAAGAAAAAGCTCAGAAAGATCAAGCCAGAATGGTCTCTACAAGTTAAGGAAGAGATAGAGAAGCTTCTCAGTGTGGGCTTCATCAAAGTTATTGAATATCCGACATGGCTAGCTAATGTGGTCACAGTCCGAAAAGCCAACGGCAAGGTCCGTGTTTGTGTGGATTTCCGGGATTTGAACAAAGCTTCTCCAAAGGATGACTTTCCACTACCCAATATAGACATGCTAGTCGACTCCATTGCTGCCTACGAGGTCCGCTCATTTGTGGATGGTTTTGCTGGGTACAATCAGATTCTCTTGGCCGAAGAGGATCAACACAAGATTTCTTTCACAACACCGTGGGGCACCTTTTGCTACACAGTCATGCCGTTTGGGTTAAGGAACGCTGGGGCTTCTTATCAAAGGGCCGTGACAGACTTGTTCCATGACATGATTCACAAGGAAATTGAGGTCTATGTGGACGGCATGATCATTTATTCCAAAGGGACCGACGGCCAACACTTGATCGACCTCCGCAAGTTCTTTGAAAGAGTGCGTCAACACAAGATGAGGCTTAAGCCCGCAAAGTGCACTTTTGGGGTTATCCGAGGAACATTTCTTGGCTACATGGTCACAGAAAGGGGTATTGAAGCAGATCCCTCAAAAATCAAGGCGATCATTGATATGCCTCCTCCCAAGACACAGAAAGAAATCAAAGGTTTCATGGGCAGACTCCAGTACATCAGTCGGTTCGTGCACCAGCTCACTTCCATGTGCGAGCCAATCTTCAAGCTACACAAGAAGAATGTGGCTCTAGAATGGACCGACGCTTGCCAAGAAGCTTTCGACCAAGTCAAGCACTATTTGACATGTCTTCCAGATTTGGTTCCACCTCACAAAGAGCAGCCTCTCTTGCTCTATCTCACAGTAAATGATGAAGCCCTAGGGGCTATGCTAGCACAAGAGCAACGAGACTCCACAAAGGAGAATGCCATTTATTTTGTCAGTCGTCGATTTCAAGGAGGCGAAAAGAATTACTCTGCCTTGGAAGCCTTTCCGATAAAGCTAGTAGCAAAAGTGGACCCGCTCCGCTACATCTTCGAGAATCCTTTCTTGTCGACAAGGATGGCCAAATGGTACTTCATGCTCGCCGGCTATGATATCACTTACGTCACACTCAAATCCATCAGGGGGAAACTGTTCAGTAATCAGCTTGATGAATTTCCGTGTGACGAAGTGAAGGGGGAGGACTTACAGTTTCCTGACGAGCACTTGGTTTGCACTATAACCGAGGAAAATAAGTGGCAACTCTTTTTTGACGGCACCGCCAATAAACACGGTTATGGGATAGGAATGTTACTTGTCGATCCAAAGGACATCTATACTCCAATTGCTATCCGTCTTGAATTCGAAGCTACCAATAACATTCCCGAGTATGAGGCATGCATAGCGGGGCTAGAAGAAGCTCTAGAAAGAAATGTCACAGAACTAGAAGTATTTGGTGACTCCCTGCTCCTTATCAATCAAACATCGGGTAAATGGCGAATCCAAGACCCGACCCTTCAACAGTACGGTTGACACCTCGAGGAATTGGTTGAACAGTTCCAAGACATCACATTTACTTATTTGCCAAGGGACAAGAATCGCTTTGCCGATGCTTTAGCTACTATAGCCTCATTGGTTGAGATGCCCAAAGGAAAAATGGTGAAACCCTTCAAAATTTCAAGGAGGACCAGTCTGGCATATTGCATGAACATTGAGATCAATGAAGTCCAAGATAACCCCCCGTGGTACACAGACATCATGAACTTCCTCAACAGCGGCACCTTCCCCGACAATAGCAACTGGAAATCTCGAGTGGCACTACAGAAGCTAGCCACCAGATATGTGTTGATTGGAAACCGAGTCTACAAGCGACACCATCAAGGGATCAATCTCTTATGTGCAAATGAGACCGAAGCCCAAGAAATCATGCACGAAGTCCACGAAGGCGAGTGTGGCCCCCACATGAATAGGATTATGTTAGCAAAAAAGATACTCCGCAGTGGTTAATATTGGACTACAATGGAAAGAGACTGCATCGAGAAAGTCAAGAAATACGCCAAGTGCCAGTTCCATGCTAATCTACAACATGCTCCGCCTTCACAACTGTACAACATGACCACACCGTAGACATTCTCTTGTTGGGGCATAGATATCATCGGTAAAGTCCATCCTACGGGGAGTAACGGACAATCATTCATCCTTGTGGCCGTAGACTATTTCACAAAATGGTTGAAGTACAAGCCTACCGAGTCCTTAATGCCAAGAAGGTGGCCGAATTCGTGCAGAACAACATCATGTGCCGATACGGTATTCCTCATGAAATCATCTCCAACAATGGCTCTTACTTCGAGAAAGAAATGGATGCACTTTTGGTTAACTACAAAATTACCAAGCACAAGTCATCCCCGTCCCGCCCCCAAGCCAACGGAGCGGTTGAAGCAGTAAATAAGACACTCGAAGTCATCATAAGAAAAATGGCTTCAACGGGAAGGGATTGCCCCGATAAATTACCGCTAGCATTGTGGGGCTACCTCACCTCAATACGGTCAGCAATGGGAGAAACTCCTTACTCATTGGTTTATGGTTCTGAAGCTGTACTCCCGGTCGAACTCGAGGTTCCTTCTCTACGGGTCTTATTCGAGAACCAAGTCAACGAGGTTGATTGGATGCAAAGTCGATACGAACAACTAGCCCTACTCGACGAAAAGAGATTAAGAGCGTTCGAGCGCACAAGGGCTTACCAACAAAGAATGGCAAGAGTTTTCAACAAAAAGGTGAAACCTCGAGATATCAAAGTGGGAGATCTAGTCCTAAGACAACATCCTCCCAATGCCATGAATCCCCTTGGGAAATGGGGACCTCGATGGATTGGTCCTTACGTGGTCAAGAAGATACTAAGCGGCGGTACAGTCCGACTCGTAGACTTGGATGGTAATCAATTGCCAAAGGAGGTCAACCTCGACAAGCTCAAGAAGTTCTACGCTTAAAAAATACAGACCATTAAAAAAAAAAAAAAAACGCTTGCTAAGTTGAAAACCCGCAAGGGCGGCCTAGGCAAAAATTAGAGCACGTGCAAAAAAGAAGCCCGCTAGATTGAAAACCCGAAAGGGCGGTCTAGGCTAAAAACAGGGTGCACACACACAAAAAAAAGGTCTTCATTTGTTTGAACTACGGAGACCTGAGCGTCTATACAAGAGGAACGTAGGCAACCTTCGGGTGCGGTCTAAAACATAATTTTTTACCCAATCATGTCATAACAAAATGCAATTTTTTTTTATTCATCTCTTGAATTATTTTAACCACTACAATGGATCTTGTTGAGCAATAAAAGACAATAAAACATTAAATCCTAAACAAGTGGTCTATTAATTGCAATCATGGGGTACTAAGGAAAATCTAATTTTCTCTTAGCCTTTGAAGGGCCACCCAAATGGCTCTCAACCCTATTATTCTTGGGAGGCCTAGGAACACTGAGGTGGACCGAAACCTTCTGCGCGGCAATGCGCCTCCGAGCATAGAAGCTATCCAAAGGGGTACCGAAAGGGTCAGCCAAAATATTATGCGAATCAGCAGCGGCTTCCTTATACCGCAAAGCACTACTAGGCTCAAAGTCTTTTCCTAACAACTCAGCGCGAAGCACGTCAACCCAAGTAATGCCGCGGTAAAGAGTGCCAAACAGATAGTCCAATAACTCTCGGGAAGAAAGATACTACCCCTGTAAATAGGGGCAGAAGCCCATCGATGGCGGTCATCTCCCCAAGCTGACTGAAGCTCCGCTGAAAAGTCTGGACCCATATACAAGACTGGACAAAACACCCCACTCCTAGGGAAAGGAATAATTTGTTGGCGACCGAACTGCCTCAAAACCCGCTCCGGATGGTAAAATGAAAATTCTCTCAAGCCGGGTAAGACCACATGCTCAAAGCCCGACGTCCACTCCACAAAAGGACGAAGACCCCAAGAGGGAGGGCACCACTCAATGTCGGCCAACGCCCGAGAAGCAAAGAATTTTTTCCAACTATCCTCGGTTAAGTCTCGGATCAGCAATTTCCTCCTATGAACAGCAAAAGGAGACAGATCGCCATCCGAAGAATAAATCCTAAAATGCTCTCGAAGCCATATAGTCAATAGCAAGGGGCTTCCCAGACGCATCTCACCTATCCGATGCAGCTCATTAAGGCCATGCAGAGTTTCCCCCACTATGAGAGGAATTATGCTAAATTGTTGCTCCTTTGCCTGTAAGATTACCTCAGCGAACTGTGCGTCCGCTATCCCGAAGGGTGTAGGAAAAAGAGTCTCACTGAAAAGGCAAACTTCCATGGCATTCCTCTTAAAGGACTGAACCGCCGGGTCCTCCGAATACAAGCTGAAGAACATTGACAACTCGGTTATATCTACCACAGTACCATGCAACATCTTCCTCACATCTCTGATGGAAAGGTTCAATAAGTCAGACCAAGAATCAATGATGCCACGATGGTATTTAGGGGCGCCAATGTGACCCACCAACGGCATCCCGAGAAGAGCACCAAAATCATCAACAGTCGGTACCATTTCATTCGCCGAAAACTTGAAAGTGTGACTATCACAATCCCAATCAGCAGCCTTCAAAAAGTCCTAATCCGGCTTTAAGGTCCGAAGCGTAAAGAGTATTCGGAACCCAAAATCCTTCACGAAAGCCTTCTTGGGGTGGGTCTTGAAAGAGTAAACAAAGGTTGACAGGTCCTTCTCATACTCACCAATAACCTTGGCATCGAGAACAAAAGAATTAGAAGCCATGGAAAATGTTGATTACAAGCAAAATTGAGCAAAGAAAGAATGTTCAAGAATGGCAGAAAATAGTTGTTGGGAGAATAGCCTCGAACAGAGGCTGATATTATAGCTGTTGGGGATCTTTTGGCCAGCAAATGTCAAGCCCCGAATTTTGCTTCCCAGAAGAGCACGCCCCCTGCTACTCTCGTAACCGACGCGAAGCAACCGCTTCCCGTCTCAGAAACGCTTCACCTGGCCCTTATCAAAAGAGGAAATCAGGCAGGAACAGAAGTCCTGACACTCCCAAAGTCAACAAGACCAGAGTTCTTCTCGACATTTTCCTCGCTAAAGGGAAAACATTCTTTTGGGCCCGTAGTCAACTGTGCCCGCACCCCGGGAAAAGTCAACATCAAATGCAGCCACCAATAGCAATTCGGTCCGCGGTGAGCCACTAAATTCAGCACATCTTGAGGCAAAGCAGCGGATTCACTAACGGATTTATCAACAAGAGTTCACTAACGGATTCATTCAACGGATTCACCAACGGATTCGTCAACAAGAGTTCACTAACGAATTCATTCAACGGATTCACTAACAGATTCATCAATAGAGAGTTCACTAACGGGCTCATTCAAGAGGATTCACTAACGGAATCATCAAATGGATTCACTAACGGATTCATCAAAAGGATTCACTAACGGATTTACCTACAAGGGTTCAATAACAGACTCATTAAAGGGATTCACTAATAGATTCATCAAGCGGATTCACTAACGGATTCATCAACAGAGGGTTTACTAACGGACTCGTTCAAAGGATCCATTAACGGATTCATTCAACAGATTCACTAACAGATTCATCCAACAGATTCACTATCAGATTCATCCAACAGATTCAACCGACGGATTCACAAACAGATCATGCCACCTCCTCTATCAACAAAATCCGCTCACACAGGGAGCGTACCCCTATCTCTCACAATTTAAAATTCCTGCTTTCATCGAGTCTTTACTTTTTCTTGGTGATGTCCTCAGCGGATGTCTTTTCTTTCGTCGGCGCATTTTGCTTCGCAATCCACGCCATCGAGGGGCTCTGTAGACACCTCGCCTTGGACCGCTCACCCCGATTGAACGGTTGATTTCATGTTTCTCCCTCTTTTAAGTGTTTTTTGTCAGTTTCTGTTACTTCTGTTAAGTTCCTAACTGACCCCGTTAAGTCCAGGGATTAAACTGAATAGAGGGATGACTTTCCAGTACATTCTATCAAAAAAGCCATCCCTGAGTCACGCGCCTCCAACCATAGGAGCCAGAAGCGCGCGCCTTCCACACCCAAGGTGGGAAGCGCGCGCCTCTGGGCATTAGTTACAGATTTCTGTCCAAGAATCTCTCCCTTGCTCATTTTACATGATTTTGCCTGGGAAAGATTTCTTGGTGACTGAGTTTGGGCACCAAAAACTTGTGTTTTACAACTATATAAACCCCTCTTCTCCACCATTGGAAAAAGGACTCCTTTTGGAAGAAAGCAAAACTATACATAAAGATATTCAAGGCATTTCAAAGGCAATTTCTCAAGAAATACTTGAAGTCACCTTGAAGCATAGGTAAAAGACCATTCTCTTCCCTCTTCCCTACTTCATCTTTCTTCTTCTCTTTCATTTCATCAAAAGTGCAATCACCCAAACATTTTGGGATATGACACCAAAGATTACTTCACTTCATTGAAGTTAGTCAAGGAGTTATCTCCCTACATTCTAAAAACCCCCATTTTTAACCCCTTTTATCATCATCGAAGAATAGGAAGAACATTTTGATTATGTAGATTTTGAACAAGCAAGACCAACATTAGTTGGGCGAGATAGGTGTTTAAGTACTTCCAATCTCGTAACCTAACCCCCGAACCTCATAAACAAGAATCTCTGATTTCGTAAATCAAATTTAGGCATACATTAGGTTTTTCTTATGTTCCTCTAAAACATAGGTGGCGACTCTAAAACACAAATAGACATCCTAGGAATCGACCCGCGTGCCCTAGCCTAAGGCCGCGCTAGCCCGAGGTTTCTACAGTCACACACAATAGAACGAATTTAGAAAGGGCTGAAATTGGAAATACGTAAGAGAGCGCGATTATCAGAATTAAGGAAAAACAGAACAGGCTGGAAAATGGCAGGTTCGGCCAGACCCTAGACATGACCCGGTTAGACCATGCCTAGGTCGGGGCGAACCAGGTTGGTGCCCCGGGCGGACCACCCCTCTAGAAAGCCTGGTTTTTCCTAATGCGGGTTTTGACGGGATTTGGACTAAATTTCCTAAATGGTTTAGGACTTTTGAGTTTAAATACACCTCTCTTTACAAGGTAATAACCTAATTGATATTGTATCATTATTGGTAGTATCCATATATTTGATAAACATATTCTTGAGTTTAGATTATGAATCAAAAGATCAAGAACACCAATAAATTCATATAGCCTATGAAGATTAGAAAATCGTGTTTTCTAATGATGGGTCTAGCAACCCAGATCTAGAATGGTTCTAGATATTCATTCGCGTGTGGATACACATAGAGGATGTTTGCTTTAGCATCTAAAGTTCGTGTTCCTGTGATCCTGATTCAAAGAACATGAAGAACGAGGAGATCAAATCTTAAAGCTTGAAGACTTGAAGATTTGAAGATCCAAAAATTTTAAATGCACAACAACGGCCAGTATTGTAAATTCATCTTCCTATTAATATAATCATCATGAATGGATCTCAGGGCTTAGGGTTTTATTGATTTATATTTCCGTCTTCCGCTGCGTAAGGACCCTCAAAATCCAATAGTGGTATCAGAGCCCCGTTCATGTAAGATTATTTTAATAATATCATGTTGATAATATAATTGGATTATATGTGTTAACATGCTATTTAAATTTAGATTCTTGGTGTTTATGTGGTCTATGCGTTTTATGTGGTTTATTGTTTTTGTAACTTTAATCGCACTATTCAAGCGCAATAAAAAAAAATTATGGTGGATTTAAAATTGTTTGGGTTATCAATTTTTGATTGGATTAAAGTTTTGATAATCTAGAGATTCAAGAATAAATGGTTTATTAAAGGTTTTGATGATCATGGTGATTGGATCATCATGAACATCAAATCCTAATTGAATCGTGGTGTTGGGTATGCCGACTTATATCTCAGTTTTAATGTAATAGGATTGATTAGATTTGATTGATCCATCACCTAAGTTTTATTTCATGGACTTTAGACCCACATGTAAGAAGTATTTATACTTCATTTTTTAGGTAGTCCTTTGTAATAGAATAGGCTTAGGATTAGGGCAAGATATCAAGATTCAAGAAAAATCACAAGTTGATTTTGAGCCATGCGCCCATGCGCCTATACGCCCATGTGGCCCGCGCATAGGATATTCGGCCCATCAAGGCACGCGCATGTTCATGCGCCTTTATGGACCATGCGCCCCATTGGCTCAACGTGCCTCAATAATATTAATTCATCACTTAGTGATTTATTTAAGACATAAAGACTTGAAGAAATTTAAACTACGTCAATGATCCAACGGTGGTTAAATAACACGTATGCACCCGCATCTAAGGACACCTGTCTATAACGGTCATATTTGTGTTATGTGTCTAACGGCTATAAAGGACACACGCTCCACTCAATGAGCGACAGCACATCTGTCCTTTAACCTTATCCTCAAAGGATTTCCAACGGCTAGTTTTTGGAGCTCTACTATAAATACCCCATAACTTCAAACGTTTTGAAGTTGCTAAGAATCTCTAAATTTCTCTCTCAAGTATTTGTTGAAGATTTGAAGATTGCCTTTGAATTCCCATATTCCTCAAGAACATCTTCATACCTTCATACTTAGCTCAGATCCTCAAGTAAAACACTTTAGTTCTTTTGTGCTCTAAATCTCATAGATCTAAAGAGCCTTAAAACTAAGAACACACACGCACCTCTTTAAGTTTGATTACTTAGATCTTTCTTTAAGAGATACACCGGTTTTGTCTAGGATTTGTTCCTTCATAGAATATTAGATCTTGAGTTAGTGTATAAGCTCAAACGTTGTAATTTGTAATACTCTCTCATATTATAAGATCTTCATTAGAAATCCAAGACTAACCATCTTGGTAGAGGACGTAGATCATTTCCCGATTGAACCTCTCCAAATAGCGCGTATTAATTACTTGTCATTTACTTTCAAGTTATTATCTTATCTCACTATTTGCTTGTTTATTCATTGTAGATTGATTGGATTGAATTGTGTTGTGTTGGTTATATCATTTGCCTTAGCTCCTTATTTCACCCACTTTGAGCCAAATACTTAGAGTGTGTGTGTGCCCCCTTTATCATACTTTGCGCCTATTCACTTAACTAAATTCCGCTGTGCATTTCACTCACTCACTTAGGCGCATTTCATAACGCTTATTTAATAAAGTGCGCATTTTCAATTGAGTTTATCAAGGATACGAAAAGAATTTTAAAACATCTATTCACCCCCTCTCTAGCTATTTTCCATACCCTTGTTTCCCTTTTGGACCAACAAGTGGTATCAGAGCAAACACCTTTATAAAACATCTTCAATTTTCAAGCTTAACAGCTTGGGTGCCGATTAGAAATGGCAAACTCAAAACCTTCGGCAACTGCTAACTACACACATGTTCCAGTCTTTGATGAAGATCATTTTGACGTGTGGAAATTAAGCATCTTGACTCATCTCACCTCAATCGATGAAAGGCTTCATGACACTGTGGTTTTTGGACCTTACATCCCAATGAAAGCGAATCCAAATCCGCGCACCAACGCTGCTCAACCTTCCATCAAGAAACCAAAGGAAGAATGGACTGAAGAAGAATTAAGAAGAGTTGCCAATGATGGCAAAGCAAGAAATATTCTCCTAAGCACTCTAAGCACGGCTATGAAACAACAAGTCATGCATTGTGCTACTGTCAATGTGTTATGGGATACTATTGAAAAGCATATAGAAGGAGACACGGTTTGCAAGGAGAACAAGAGATATGAAGTTCAAAACAGATTCAACAATTTCTCTCAACTCCCCGGTGAAACTCTTAGACAGACTTATGAACGCTATTGTGAAATCATCAATATCTGTATTTCACTTGGAAAGAAGTTCTTAAATAAGGAATTAAACACTAATTTCCTTGCTCCTTTTGGATCAAGATACCTACATAAATCTAGCACCCTTAAAGACGCTGGAACATTAGATGTATGGACTTTAAGGAACCTTTATGCAAATCTCAAGGTTTATGAGCTCAAACTTCAGCGCATTAGTGAAACTGAAGGAAAATCAAAATCCATTGCTATGGTGGCGCATAGAGAGGAAGCGCGTGCGCCTGCGCCGGTACAAGATGAGAAAAGTTTAGATCCCAAAATTTCTACTTCTGAGCTATTAGACATGGATGATGAAGACTTTGCTTTATTTGTGAAGAGATTCGAGAAGTTCAGAAAATTCTCAAAACCCGGCTCATTAAACAAAGCTCAAGGATCTACAAGCAGATCTCCTCCATAGTTCACTAGGAGCAGTGATTCTAAAAAAAAGAAGACCTTGTTTGTTTTAATTGCAGGAAACCAAGACACTTTGCTTCAAGCTGCCCAATTCCTAAATTTGAGTACATGCAGAAGAAGAGCAGCCATACTCCCAAGTTCACTCCCAAATTCACTCGTCATAAGGGAATGGTTACTGAAGAAGAATCACCAGCAAATGAGCAGAACACTTGGATTGAAACAGACTCAGACGAGAGCGATGAAGATTCTGATGATGGACTCGTTTGTTTGGTGGCAAATGATGATGAAGTTGATAATTATGATTCTGATGATAATTACTCAAATGATGTTCCTGATGTGAATGTCTTGAACAAACCTATCAAGAAATCTGCAGGTTTTCAAGAAGTGAAAAAGAAGAAAGGACCAACCATCAGCGAGCTCGTTGAACAAGGATTTCTCACTCCGGCTCAAAGCGATGGTGGATTTTTATTTTCTAGATGTGATCTGAGTGCAAGAAGCAAACTCAGAAAGAGTGAATATGTTAGACCTCAAGTTGCACCTATTCCTACAATCAATCATGATGAGGACATTGTAAAGCAAGAAAAGTTATTCAAAGAGGCTGAAAAGGTAATCAGTCGTTTTAGTGATATGAAGGAAGCTTTACACTATCATGTGATGAAATTTCCCAGCTTAAGACCGAGAAATCTCTACTTAAATCTAAACTCACCCTCCTTAAGGAGAAGATAAAGAGCATGACTCCTCTTACTGTTAAAAACACTTATCTAACGGAACAGAACTCATTACTTAAAGTTCAAAACGATGAATTGGTTACTCAAATTACTGATCTTAAAAATATTACAAATGAGTGGTCCAATTCTCATGTCACTATGGACGGTATCTTTGAGTCCCAAAAAGCCAGTGGTGATAAAAGTGGCTTGGGATTCACATCATCAACTAGTGACAACTTTAAGTGTAATGTTTGTGCTGAAAGAGATAGTGAATTTACAACACAGCAAATTCATGAAATTCCTAAGGAAAAACATTCTCATTCAATGGGTAAAGGACAGGAAAAAGTCAAGAGATAAACATTCCATTATGTCTACCCAACGAAACAATTTGGGAAAGCTAAAGAGAAGAAGAAGCTACAGATGAATCATCCTCTAGCAAAATCATTCTTGAAACAAGGCGCGCTCCTTCTCCGAGTGCACATTATGAGCCTAAGAGTCGCGCGCCTCACCGTCGTGCGCCTCCTAGCCCTATGCGCCCTCTAAGAAAAAGAGCTCCAAAATTTCAAAAGAAAGATTTTGTTAAGACTGGCTCATCTGACCCAAAGAAGAATGCTATCCCAAAGAAAAGTAAAGAGTTTGTAAAAACTCATGTGATTGGTGGCTTTCATCATTGTTCTATTTGTGATTGTTCGGGACATAAGGCCGTGGAATGCCTTTTGAGATTCACTCCCAATGCCAAAGGACGTAAAAATCCTAAGGTCAAACAAGAGTGGGTCATCAAAAGTTGCTAACTCTAGGACCCGAAAAGAAATAAAGGGGACCTGCTTTAAATGTTTATATTTCAGGTTCTTTGCTTTACGGCTGGATCTTCAAAAGCTAAAACGTATGAATGGATTCTCGATAGTGGGTGTTCTCGACACATGACTGGAGATGAATCCTTACTCGAGGATGTCCATGAAGAAAGAGGTCCGTTCGTAACATTTGGTGATAATAACAAAGGTCAAGTTGTAGCATATGTAAAGCTCAAGAAAGAAAAGTGTGCATTGAAAGAGTCTCCCTCGTTGAAGGACTCAAGCACAATTTATTATCCATATCTCCATTCTGCGACAAAGGATTAGAATGCCATTTTACCTCAACTCAATGTCTTATCAAGAATGGCAAAACTGGAGCTACATTACTCACGGGATATCGTAAGACAAATATTTACATTATTGATTTCCATAGTATGAACTCTAGTACTAATCTTTGTTTTGTAGCTAAAAGTGTGAGCAAAAATAGTTGGATGTGGCATAAACGCTTAAGTCACTTGAACTTCAAGTATATATCTAAACTCAGCAGGAATAATCTTGTTAAAGGACTTCCAAAGGTTGCTGATCATCATGACAAGAAGTGCGCTGCGTGTCAACTTGGCAAACAACCCAAAAAGTCTTTCTCCAGCAAGACAAATCCTTCAACTTCTAGATGTTTGCAACTGCTGCACATTGATCTATTTGGACCAGTCACCACCGCAAGTATTAGAAGAAACAAGTATACTCTAGTTGTGGTGGACGATTATTAAAGATATACATGGGTGGAAATGATGATTATAAAAGACGATTGTTATGACATTTTGACTACCTTATTTAGACTGCTCCAAACCCAAAAAGAAGATGACATCGTTAGTGTTCGATCCGACAATGGAACAGAATTCAAGAACAACGGTGTTGCTCGATATTGCGACGACAATGATAGCTGAAGCTAAATTGCCTAAGTACTTTTGGGAAGAAGCTATCAACACAGCATGTTTTACTCAGAATCGTTCCCTCATCAACAAACTTCACAACAAGACCCCATATGAACTTTGGCGTGGTAGAACTCCCAACATTGCATTCTTCAAGATCTTTGGTTGCAAATGTTATATCCTCTACAATGGAAACGAACATAGAGGTAAATTTGATGCCAAAGCCGACAAAGGTATTTTTGTTGGGTATGCCAAACATTCTAAATCTTTTTGTATTTTTAATAGATCTACATTAGTGATAGCTGAATCTGTACATGTTATATTTAATGAACATTATCTCCTTGAGCCACATTTGGCTCCAAATGTTGCTGATGATTCTGTTGAGTTTAATGAGACAGGTGCTCCTATTCATGTTGCACCTACACAAGATCAGAATCTATCAACTCAAGGAAATCCATCTACACCAATTGCTCCAAACTCAATTTATGGCGCGCCAAATGAATCTTTAGTTGTGCCTCCCTTGAATGATGTGCCTTTAGATTCCTCTCACGTGCCTATATCTACTACTTCATCTGATGTTAACCCTAGTTTCAATTTTGAACCAGTTCAACCCCATAATTTTGATAATTTTGAAGCTGGTAAAGATGTACCAATTGAAGACCTTCAAGTTACTACAACCCAACCTAACATACCTCCTGAAATTCATGAAGTTAGAGGTCACCCAATCAATAATATCATTGGTGATCTAAATGTTGGCGTTTGTACAAGGAGAGCTACTAACTTTGATGCTTACACTGCATTTATCTCTCAAATTGAACCAAAGAAGGCTGATGAAGCGCTCCAAGATCCGAATTGGGTTGTTGCAATGCAAGAAAAACTCAATAAATTTGAACGATGTAAGGTTTGGACTCTTGTTCCAAGACCAACTGATCAAGGAGTGATTGGTACGAAATGGGTTTTCAGAAACAAGATGGACGAGAATGGAACCATCACAAAAAACAAAGCAAGGTTCGTTGCACAAGGCTATAGGCAAGAGGAAGGAATCGACTACGATGAAACTTTTGCGCCCGTTGCAAGACTTGAAGCTATCAGACTCTTTCTATCTTATGCTACTCACAAGAACTTCAAGTTATATCAAATGGATGTGAAGATCGCGTTTCTAAATGGTGAACTCCAAGAACAAGTCTACGTAGCTCAACCACCTGGGTTTGAAGATTCACCATTTCCAAATCATGTGTACAAACTCCAGAAAGCTTTGTATGGGCTCAAGCAAGCACCAAGAGCATGGTATGATACACTATCCAAGTTTCTCATTAAAAAAGGCTTCACTCGCTGTAAAATTGATACTACTCTTTTCATTACCAAACATAATGGTCATAAATTACTTGTTCAAATTTATGTTGATGATATTATTTTTGGTTCTACTAATGAATTGTTGTGTAAGCGCTTTAAGAAACTAATGAAGAGCAAGTTTGAAATGAGCATAATGGGAGAACTTACATTTTTCCTCGTGCTTCAAATCAAGCAAATGAATGAAGGCATTTTTATCAATCAAGCCAAATATACAAGGGATCTAATCAAGAAGTTTGCACTTGAAAATGCTAAATCATACGACACTCCAATAGCTACCGGCAACAAACTCGACAAAGATTTAAAAGGAAAAAAGGTTGATCAAACGCTCTATCGAGGTATGATTGGCTCACTCCTTTATCTTACTACTATTAGGCCCGATATTATGTTTAGTGTTTGTGTTTGTGCTCGTTATCAATCTGACCCTAGAGAAGCGCACTTAATTATTGTGAAACATATAATACGATATCTCTCTGGTACTGTTAACCTTGGACTTTGGTACACCAAAGATTCAAACTTTAAACTTGTAGGTTATTCAGATGCGGATTATGCAGCATGCACGATTGATAGGAAAAGCACAAGTGGCACTTGTCATTTCCTCGGATATCGACTTGTGTCATGGGCGAATAAGAAACAAGCTTCAGTGTCTGTATGAACAACAGAAGCAAAATATATCGCTGTGGGAAGTTGTTGCTGTCAGATTCTATGGATGAAGCAGCAATTGGTGGACTATGATATAATCGAAGAAAATTGTCCCATCTACTGCGACAATAAATCAACAATTGCGGTTTCTGAAAATCCTATCATGCACTCAAAAACCAAACACATTGACATCAAATATCACTTCCTCAAAGACCACGTGGAGAAAGGCAACATTCATTTGGAACACGTGGGAACCGACTTTCAAATCACCGACATTCTAACGAAAGCACTTGACGCGAAACAATTCATCTTTTTGAGAGGTGAAATGGGTATGCTTGAACTCAACTAGTACATATTGTTTTGTTATTACTAATGATTTTGTGTCTTTTTGAGTTATGGATATCGTAGGTTAAAAGTTAAATCAATTTCTAAGTCTTAAACAAACTTTGAATTATGCGCCTGTTTACTCGCCTCACTCTTCATTGCGCGCCCTAGTGCTTTATGCGCCTCAAATCTTTTGCGCGCCTATGGAGCTTACGCGCCTCCCATGCGCCTATTTATGATTGCGGCTCAATCAATGATACCATATTTAATATTTCAATGATTGAACGTATTCAATTTGTCACAAGTACTAGTTAAGTTATTTCTGATCATTTATTATAGAATCTTTGTCTTTTGACATTCCATAATTGTTAAAGGGTACTTGTGCAATTAATTTTCCCTTGTTTTTTCGTTTTTCAAAACTTTTATTTTTGGGGGATATATTTCTTGCACCCCAAACTTACACCAAAACAGATGTTTTTGGGGTTTGTGCAAAAATTAGTCAAAATTTTTCATACATTTATAAGGGAAGTGCAACAGTTTTTCTTTACCCAAAATGTCATATCAAAGTACTTTGTGTCATTCAGCATTAATTGCCCATCCCCTCCTTAAAAACCCCTCATAAATGTCCATCCTTTCACCTTCTTATTTTTTTGAAAACATATCCTATATATTTGACTTTACACCTCCTTTTTTCCATTTTAATCATTATCCACCTCTCTCTCTCTTTCTTTCTCTTTCTCAGACACCTCCCTTTCCAGACTCACTCTCCACCGCCCTCTTTCTCTCTATATTCGGTTTCTTCGATTTTCCTCATTTCCTCTTCATTTATTCTTATATATACATTAATGGGTCCTAAGAAAGCTTCTAGAGCCCCTCAAGACGAAATGGTATGAATTCTAACCCTTAATCTCTCTAAATTTTCGCATTTTTTTGGGTTTTCTGGGTTTCGGTTTTTATCTCAACCGAAAATGGCACTTTCTTTGATTTTTCTTGCTTCGGTTCTCCGTTTTCGAAATCGTTTGTTGGGTTATGATCTTATTGTGATTTTGAGTCTTTTAAACTAAACTTTTCAACGATCAATACCTTATATTTTGCGAATCTGAAGATTTTCCATTTTTGAAACTTTCCAATTTTCGGATCTTTAACTCCATTTTCTGGAATCATTGTTGTTTTGTACTTGTTTTGGTTTGCATATTTTGATTCCTAGTGTTCATGCGATCGTTTTTATATATTTTGTGTTTGATTTGGTGAAATTTCACTTTTTATGTGTTCTTGGTGTTCTTCGAGCACTCAAGACATGTTCTTCGTGTTCTTCATTATTTTTGCATGACTTGGGTTCATAATTCTCAAACCTTGTTTTTCAAAAATTTTCATGTTTGATCCTTATTGCTTGTATGTCTTTGTTTGATATGTGTTTGTGTTATTTTGTGCGTTTTTATACTAAGTACAAATTATTTATATAGAAATGCGCTTTAATATAACTCTATGCGCCTAATATGCTTATGCGCCTTCTATTATTATGCGCCCTAAGTGATTCATGCGCCGAACAATTGTATGCACCTCGTGCTATTATAAGTGTTATGCACCTCTAGCATTTACGCGCCTAATGATATTATGCGCCTAGAATTTTTATGCGCCTATATTTATACTTAGTCAATTTTTCTATGTTTAATTTTTCCTTAGTATTTTACATAGATTCATTTTATGCGCCATTTATATTTTTGCTCATTCAAAATTTCATACGCCTACATAAATCATGCGCCTTGAATCTCTCTGCGCCTATTCATGAGCCTTTGATTCTACGCGCCTGATTCATTTACCCGCCTCAAATTTTCTATGCTCCTAAAATATACTTTGCTCATTTTATGTTTCTATGCGCCTCAACACCCCTAACTTAAATCATTGATATTGTTTTCAAGATATTGCAAGGCCTGGTGAAACTTTTGAGCTCACTGAGTTAGCTGCTGAACCAATGGGCATTGATATTATGGAATACATCAGAACTGCTGGTCTTCTGCCCTTATTCACTCTGGATCAACCGTTCTACTCACCACTTCTGGTTGATGAGTTTTTTTCTACTGCCAAATTCGTGGAGTTACCAACTGACACTGAAGGGTTAGTGCGCTACATGATACGTGCCATTATTCAAAATGTTAAGCTCACCATTTCTGCTGGCACTATCAAGCACGCTGTAAACTTCAACACATCTGGCCCTCAAAGCATCGCGGGTAAAGCCAACTCTTACTCAGCCGCTGCGCAGAATATTGTTGCGCACACCTATCTCAATATCCCCACTCTTCAGAATAACATCAAAAATGTTGAGATTAGGGATGGAGGAGATCTATTAGCACATATAGCGCATCTCGTTGATGCGTCTATTGTGTTCAAATCGGGCAATATGAATAGATTCACGGTGGAGCAGTGAGAATATACTGCAGCAATTATGGGAAAGGCCAAGCTCAATTGGCCTCAAGTTCTGTTCAAGACTCTGCTAGACCAGATTGATAAATACAACAAAAACAAGGCAGACGGGAAGACTAAATTCAAGACTCACTGCAGAATCCTCACTAAAATCTTCCTTACCTACCCAGCCCTTGCTCAATTACTTAATGCAAACCCTATTTATAAAACAGATGATGTTTCAGTTTTTGGAAATGACAACCTTATCTTGAAGAGGCGCAGAAAGCATATTGCCAAGCGCGCGCCACGAGTTAATGGTGCTCAGTTGATCGATGAAGAAACTGAGTCAGATGAGGAAAATGCTAAAGGCGCAGAGGCTAGCGCAGATACTGCAATTAAATCTAGTGCAAAAACTGGCACCCCATCTGGCGCAGTTCCTAGCGCTGGTACAGACAAAGGCAAAGGGATTGCACCTGTTGAGCGTGGAGGTAGACCCCCTAAGCGCCCTAGAGTCGATAAAGATGATCTTCAGGCTATTAAACGCGCGCAAGAGGCTACTTTGGCTGAAGCGCAGAAAAAGAGGGATGAAGACTATCAATTGAAGCAAGCCAATGAAATGGCTAAGGCAGAAAGGCGTAAAGGCGCAGGGTCTAGCACTGATGAACGCGCGCCTGCCCATACTGCGCCTCCAAAGAAATCTACTCATGCGCCTGTACCACCTCTAAAACCATCTCCTGTTCCACTCATTTCTTCTCAACAACAACTTAAAGATAAACTCTCCCTTGATTTATTTGGTGACTCTAGTGAGGAACATGTTGAGGGGGAGCCTGAACCATTCAAGAGGCGCAAATCATCTACTGCGCCTGTGGCTCCTGCGCCTCCTCTATATACAGAAGACCCCACTTCTAGTGATGATTATATTCCATCTCCTAGACATACTTTTTCTCCTTCCCTAGTTAGGCGCTCTAAATCTTCTGTACCTCAACATTCTCCTGCGCCTACTCCTCCCACTCCTGATATGAGTATGGTACTTTCTCTACTTCAACAACTTCATAAAGGTCAAGCTCGAATTGAGTCTCAGTTTGAGGTTTATACTTCAATGTTAACCAATCAGGCAGATGAGATTGCTGCCATTAAGGGGGAGATAACGTGTATTGGCGATGACATCAGAGACAAACATTTTCTTACCCCTCAGCAATGGAGTGATGCTATCGCGCAAATGAATGACATGTGCAAAGACACTCTTGCTGAACTTCGTGAAAGAATTAGCGCAGGGATCAAGCTCACTGATGGTGAAGCTTTCATTGATGCTATTAAGCAAGTTGAGACCAGTGTTGCTGCCCACATTAAAAAGTTGCTTAACTTAGTCACTGGTGGAAGTGATAAGTTAGTGGTGTTATGGACAACTAAAGGAGATCAAGGATGAACTGCAAAATGCTTCAGAAGCGCATATGTCTTTTGTGCCTTCTACAAGCCCAGAACATGGCGCGCCTCTTAACTCTCGCTCCTTACTTTCAAAGTTAGATGTTTTGAAGGAGCTGATTGTTACTCATTTCAACGCCGCGCATTCTAGTGCTGATAGGCGTGGAGAGAGATCTTCCTCTGATATTGTTTCTGCGCAGGCTGCTGTTGAAGCAAATCTTCAAGTGATTGCTGAAAACTTCCGTCAACAGCAGGCTATTACTCAACGATCCATTGATGAGTATCAAGACATCAATGTTGGGCATCTGCGCTACCTTAGAGATGGTGTTCAAGAGACTTTCACAAATGTTAACAGTACTTTTCAAATTTCTAAACAAATTCAACGCTCGGTGACAGAGATCGAAGAAGGTTTGAAGGAAGATAATGCGCCTCCTCCCAACCCTTAGTGATTTTCTTTGTTTGTAAGTTTGTTAAAATCTTTTGTGATAGAAACCTATTTGTTAGTGATTTAGTTCTTACATGTTTTAGCACATCTTTTGTTTTTGTTCTTTTCAAAACTTGTAATCAACTCTTATATTTCGAGTTTTAATGAGAACAAAGCATCACTGTTTCTCTCAAACATTGTTCAGTCAAAGCTCTTGTTTGTAGAACAATGAATGTTGTTTAAAATCATATGCATCATATTTGAACTGTTTCATACTTTAATGCATTCAAGTTTAAACACATTTTAAACCAAAACTCATACATTTTGAATGTGTTAAACTATTATTTCTATCTTTCCATTTGTAATGTTTTATCTTTATTGGAATAGATTAGAAATCTATATCTTGGACTAGTGTGTGCATTAACTTGAGACATGAATTACCAATTTCATTTATTTGGACATGTTATTATCAAGTATAATGTTTGTCCCTGATATAGTAGGTAATGGCATCAATCAAATAGGGGGAGATTGTTGGGTATGCCCATTTATATCTCAGTTTCAATGTAATAGGATTGATTAGATTTGATTGATCCATCTGTGAATACCCCTTTCCGATGAAGCGACGCATGGAAGTATCTTGTGATTATTTTTATTTACAAAAGGAATATTCTTAACGACATTAAAATTATGAAGTCGCCACGCCGTTTTAATTAAAGCCAAAACATTGAAAAAAGCATTTTTAGTGGGTTCGGGGGTCAAATTACAACAAGAGAAGAAATATTGAACGTTATTACTCCTATTGCCCGAATTGATCGGTCTTTCTATCATGATGAATGTGTTAGTAGTGTGTTAGTGATTTAGACAGGATCCGAAGATTGCCTACGTTCCTCTCAATGTGAGAAGCTCAGGTCAGCGTAGTTCGCAGAGAATTTAGAATAGGCAGAAGAATCGGGATCATTCATAATGAGGGGGGGGGGGAATTACCTAAAGATTAGGGTTTAGAAGTATTTCTTAGATCATCCTCGGTTGATGAAACCTAGATCATCATCGGCTATGAAATAACATATAATTATGAAGATCGCACCCTAAATATAGCATAAATAGGTTTTAATCTATGAACACGATGAACATGCGAAGAACATATTATGAACATATGAATAAACATGCAAAGCATATGAAGAAACTATGAGTAATCATGCAAGAACATGAATATTAAAGATCTACATTAAAAATGATGCAAGAAATGAAAGAAAAGTTAGAAACATACCTATGTTGGCAAGAAATAAACTCTGGATCTTCTTGAGTGTTTGAATCTTAATTAGGGAGAAAATTATGTTTAAGAACTCCAAAATTCGGACTTAGAGCTCTCAAAACCCGGACCCTAAACCAATAGCATGGGATTGGTTTATATAGTAAACTGAGGGGAAGATCTGACGGTCCAGATCATCCGGCACAAAGGTGGCCGCCTGGCCATGACTGAAGACGGCGACAAGAGTGGCCGCGTGGCCAGGTCGACGCGTAGCAAGGTTGCCGCGTGGCCAATCCTGCTGGCTGACTGATTTTGAAGCTAGGGTTTTCTCATGGTTTTAAGGAACCCATTTATTACCTAATTTGATAGATTTTGTCATAAATGAGATATTTCGGGAATCCGGGACAAGTCTTTGCAAGGTTTCTATTCCTATAAAGTCCTTGTACTTTTGGGAAAGTCCTAATAAACTCATTTTCAGGTCGGGTACTAACAGTAGCCCCTCGCGCGCTTCTTGCAAGGCAATGTGGGGTCGACGATAAAAGAAGGATCCGTCTGAACATGAGTTTCAAAACAGATGAAAGGTAAGGGAACGACTGAACCTTGGCAGGCGACCTACGTATCCGCGGGGGAATCAAGCCAAACGTAGTTCAAATCTGATGGGGAAATTGGGACTGATTGTCCTACTGATAGGGAGCAACGTCTTCTGCTGGGGAAAGTGCATCTGCTGGGGATGATGATGACCGCGTCGGTCGGGTGGCTGAACCTTTTCAGGTTTCCTACGTATCCTCCGAGGAATCAAGCTGATCGTAGTTCAGAGTTATCGGGGAAAAACGAGACATCGAACTTCTGCTGCGGATAATAACCTACGGATACTATCTGTATGAAAAACTAACATTCGTAAGCAATGAAGTTATTTGGGAAAAATAAAGACTATGTCGTCTAAATAATCCCAAGATGGAATGGTATAACGCAATCAGGATCGCCAGGGTTCCTGCCGATTGCGCTAAAGTAGTAGATGTTGGATCTCTCCGCGAACACAGAAACGCCGAGGCTTCTGCCAACCACGATCGATCAAGGATATGTATGTCATAGAGGCGCCGAAGTCTCTACGATCATGCAAATCCTAATAATAGATGCCGGATCTCTCGCAAACAGAAACGCCGAGGCTTCTGTCAACCACGATCGATCATGATACGTATGTCATAGAGGCGCTGAAGTCTCTACAACCATACGAATCCTAATAATAGATGCTGGATCTTCGCAAACAGAAACGCCGAGGCTTCTGCCTATCCCGATCGATCTAGGATGCGTATGTCATAGAGGCGCCGAAGTCTCTGTAATCATACGAATCCTAAGCAAATATTCGGTGAAGAATGGAAATTTTATGGGGCTTTCCGTACCCAAAGGTAACGAATATCAGTCAAAATTGTGCTAAGGGGCATTTAAAATGAATTAAGGTGAAAAGATCAGGGGCAAAAATGGAATTTTATCTGAAGGGACAAGGTTGGCCGCGTGGCCAAATACACTGAATTGCAATAGTGCCGCGTGGCCAAGACCGCTGAGTGGTCAAGATCTCCTTCACGCGGATTGCTGATCCGACGGCTGGGATAGAGAGTGCATAAGTGGCCGCGTGGCCAAGGTAGCCGTCGGGCTGACTCC